>JAKUCM010003048.1:0-44850 GCA_023374145.1 Lepidium sativum
TTCCCAGTTCCGTCACCTAAGACCTTTACCTTCCTGCACATTCATAAATTCCACCATATGATTCCCCTAGGTTGGTCTCATCTAAGCAAACCACAGAAGCAAAAGGTTTAAATTGAACAGGACTTACTTGAGCCAGTAATTCGGAGAAGGATGCTCAAATGGATCGTCTTCAGTTGGACTTCTGTACCCCCTATTGTTCGAGACACTTTCTGTTTGTGAGCTAAAAGAAAAAGGACTCTCTGTGCCAGATAGGGCAGGGAAAAACATCTTCTGTGACCAAGGATCAGCGGTGGTTGGACTTGTAATAGGGCTGAAAACGCCAGTTGTCTGATCTGTTTTAAGACAATCATTCCTGTGATTATAGGAAGTGTGCAGCGTACAATCCTCTTTTGCAAACAAAGATGCTGTTCTGTGCTGAGGCACATAATGCATAACATTTTCCTCAATAGCTCTACTTGTTTCAGAAGGTATAATCCACCCAAGTCCGTTTTGGCCAAGGGGGCTCTTCCACATTTGCCAGCTTCCATCATTAGCTTGTTTTTCATCTGCAGCCCGTGATTTTGACAAGGGAGATTCAATTGGAGATGGTTTGTTGACTTCACAAGTAGGTGTACTCTTCATCGCATGGTGGTTTACCAGTCCTATACCAGTTTCATATCCAGCTGCCCTTAATCAAGTGATTCTGAAATAGGTCCCAGTAGAGATATTGGATCTGGAACATAACATGGATCTTCAAAAACTCTCATCTTCACCAGATTGAGGAAAAATGATCTCTGTTGGAGGTGATAAACCTAAACTACTGGTAGTAGATCCACTAGAGTATACCGGTGAGGTGAACGGCGATGGGAGCCCAAAACTGATGGGATTGTCAAAAGTTCGTATTGAAGAAATTTGACTGGGAGCCCGTGAGCTCTGAACAGCTGCCTGGGGATTTATACTAGGTCTACTTATAATATTAACATTCGAGGGAACAGGAACAGGAGTAGATCGGGCAAACAATTGGTGCCATGATTTTCTAGGTTCTCTACTCGATTTTTGCTCAGAAACCACCTGAGGAAAGAGCATTAGAAAAGTCAGTTCTAATTGATAAACAATACTGAAGCGAACTGAATCAGATGATACTTGAAAATTTAGTGAGAAGGAAAATGATCTTTTGATATCAGGTTAGAAAACATATGAATGAAGGTAAAATATATTTTAAACAAGCTAGTTTACTCAAAATATTGACAAAAAGATATGAGAAATGTTGGAAAGGGCACTCACTGGATGATTAACATTCCTTTCTTCTTCATTTAGGACAGATTTCATTGCCACCAAATCAGGAGGAGTAACATGACTAGAATGAGCATAAACGTGAGATTTATCTGCAGAACCAATAGGCTTGTTTTCTTTTACAATTGTAGCAGAAGTACTAACGCCTCTCCCAAATAAACGGCTATCACTGAAAGCCTTAGAAGAAGACAATAGTGTACCCTTCATTCGGTCAAAGTACCTACCACCAGATTTTGTACAATTACTTGTGCCGTTACTCTCTCCATGTCCATTTCTCTTTTCCATGTTGGGGCCCCTGAAATTATCAGGTGCGTGCCTTTCATGTTCCATATGATAGCTCTTATCAAAATCACGTTTCTGCTCAGTTTCTTTTCTTGTTTTCTTGTCAAACTCTTCACCATCAGAATTGCTCTTACTCGAGACCCTATCTCTATCTTTCCTTCTCTCTTGACGCTTTCTTTCCGCCTCCTTGGTGTCTTTTACCTTCGCAGCCAATGATAATTTGCTGCACTTCTCCGCCGCAATTTTCTCATCTCTCAGCCTTCTCCGTTCTTCTACTAGTCTTGCGACTTCCTCTCTTTGCTTTCTCTCTTCCTCCTCTGAAAGTTCCTTCTCCAACCTAGCTTGTCTTTTCTCCTCTGCTTTTCTACGTGCTTTTTCTACCCTACTCTCTTGATAGTTGGCCCCATTCTCACCCTGCTTAGCAAGCAACCGCCTTTGTTCAGGGTCAAGTGATGAATCATCAACTGATGAGCTAAATCTAAAAATCTTTCGCCATAGCCACCTAATGCTCATGAAAAAAGAAGTCAGCAACCTGCAAGCAAAAACAACGCCGCCAGAATATGATTTCTCCACCAAACAGTTTTCATCTCTTTCAAATGTACTATCACTATGATTCCGCCAATAGCTTGACCCGCTAGTCAATGTACTGCTCTCAGACCACTCTTGCCTATGCATATATCCATTCTCACTCCATCCCTTCCCGTTCAAAATCTTTCCACTTCTTCCAACAAAATCCTTCAAAATTCCTGAACCAGATATCTCTAATCCGGAAGACAGTGGTATGTCTAAAACAGGCCGTTTTGATATATGCCCACAAAATGAGCACATAAATTTTCCACCACCTGGATTTTGATCCCTGTAAGGAGTTGAGCAGTTACGACAACGTCTCGTGGCATTTTTCTTAAGCTTTTGCAGTTCAATAGCTTCTAATCTCTTTCTCTCCCTAAGTCGTGCATTTCTCCGCACCCGCCAAGTTGACAGCTGAGGCATCAAAACCTCGTACCAGAACAAAGTAACCAAGAGCACAAATACGCAAGCAAGCCTTGGCGAAGTTATTTCAAAACGAAAAGCTGGTGGGAGAAGCTGAGATAGTGCCCACAGTCCAATCAAAGGTAAGACAAACCAAGGCAGCATCGTTGCAACCTGGCGAGACCACTTTTGTATAACGCACAATATACACATTATACTCCCAAAGCCAACACCTTTCCTTTCCCTTATCACACCAAATGTATCTGAAAACCCTAATGACTTAGAGAAATTCAAACCCAGAGGATGAATGTGGCCACTACAGAAAACCCAAACCCTTATTTATTGTCAAGTTATAAGCCATCGAAGTAAACAAGTCCCCGCTCCAAGCACGCTTTAGTTAAAGATTATTATAGCCTCCAAAAATCAACAAAATACCTAATGCACCAATGACAATGGAATCAATATAAAGACCATTACGTCCGCAAATGGTAATCGATTCGCTTAAACAGGAACCCTCGTACGCAGAGTTCGGATTGACTAGCGGTACAATGTGAATTAATCGAGAGAGGGTAAGGAGACTTACCGATAGAGAGGCCATTGAAGCAAAGCATCAGCGAAAAAGAAAAGGACTTTGAAGATGAAGGAATTCGAATAAAGCTTCCTGATTCGGATCCTATTGGGGTTAAATCGCGTACCCGTGGCTTTCTTTCGATTTCTGCCAACGACGAAACCTTAAACACGAAAGATTGAGAAAGACGAAGAAGAAAAATATGAAAGATGGAACAAAGGCAAAAGCGAAACTCAGGAACGAACCGGGTGAGTAATTGGGTCAAGTAGGTGCTTCTGTACCGCCCAATCCATATATCCAAACTGTTTGTTGGTTTTTATTTGCCATCTCAAATTGTGTTCATTAAATTTTACAAAGATAACAAAATATGTCGATTATAACAAAATATTACACCTAATTTTAAGCATAATATCAAAAGGAAAATAAATTTTAGGAGATGTGTCAAACAATTAAAATAAGTAAGTGGACATGTTATTCTCTAACATTTGTCATGTAAAAACTTTATTCCAATGAATTGTTCGTTACTAGAAAACTTTTCCTAAAAATAATACTTGTAATCATCTAATCATATATGACTAAAACGGGTAAACAGGTAAATCATCAATCAATCTATCTCAAGTAGCTACTAGGAATTTTGGCAAATTCATAAAAAAGAGATCAATTGAATTGAAAAGTTCAAAAATGATTGCCTAACTCCTTGAAACTCTAAATACTAGAAAACAACGTACGAAATGTCAATAAACATGAGCATATAGAAAAACTTATTATCATCTATTAGAATATGAAAATATTCTTGCTAAAATCATGTAAATAAGTTGTAACAATAAGCTATTCCTTAGACTTATCTTTCTTATTGCGGATCTGTAATCCTCTTATATATGAATGTGAATACAATGAATTTTCTCACGGAGAATAGTGAACCCTAAACATCTTTTATGGTATCAGAGCTTCTAGGCTTTTAATCCTCTTTCCTTTTCTCTTCATCTCTTAATCGTTCTCTCTTCTTCCTCCTCATCTCTATCTTTGTTTTTCTCCGATCAAATCTCCTCGTCAACTCTCTCACAACTGCCACTGTATGGTACTCTCACCCCTAAACTCTTTCAAAGTTCTTTTGTGACAGGATCATTGGCTCGTCAAATATGGCTTCGATTGGAACACAAATTTCGCAACAACAAAGATGCTCGAGCGCTGAGACTTGACAACGAACTGCACACTAAGGAGATTGGTGACATGAAAGTTGCTGATTACTGCCGTGACATGAAGAAAATTGCAGATGCTTTTGCAAATGTCAATGCTCCAGTCCAAGATAGAACCCTCGTCATGTATGTCTAAAACGACCTAAACGTAAATTTCGACAACATCATCAACGTGATCAAGCACATACAACCATTTCCGACTTTTGATGATGCGGTGGATATGCTTCAAGATGAAGAAGACCACCTCAAACGTCCTATAAAGCCGAGTATGATGCACAATGATCACTCTTCTTCATCCACCGTCCTCACAGCAAGTGCACATCAACAACCTGCAACACGACCAGATCATGACAATCAATATAACAACAGGGGCAGAGGCCGCATTAATAACAGAGGCAGAGGTCGAGGCATAAACAACACAACCAGACCTCAATATCCGCCTACACCATTCCCTAACTAGCCCAACCTATACTGGCCAAATCCGTATCAAATGTGGGGCACTTCAGGGCAGTTCCTGGATGTGCAGATGCCTCATAACACGCAACAGTCCAACATGCTTAGTCCTCCACCGACGTCAACTACACACAACAACATGCAAAGAACGCAGCCACCAACAGATATGACACAAGCGTTCAACACAATGACGCTGCAAGGTCCACAGGATACAGACTCGTACATGGACTCTGGAGCCACATCGCACCTCATGTCTGGAACAGGTATGGCTTCTACGTCTCGTTTTAATAAAAGTATTAGAAAAACAATCAATATGGACAATAGAAGTTGCATCTCTGTTGCTGCTTCCAGATCTCTAAAGCTTGATACTAACCCTCGTCCCTTTACTCCAAATAATGTCCTTGTCACTCCTTCTATTATTAAAAATTTCATCTTTGTTAGAAAATTCACTAGAGACAATGCTTGTTCTATTGAGTTTGACCCGTTTGGTTTTTCTATAAAGGATCTTCATTCGAAGAAGACTCTTCTCCGTAGTGATAATACTGGAGACCTTTATCCTGTTTTTGCTTCCTCAAATAACGTTGCAGGTCATCCTTCGGTGTTTACAATTCAGACCTCAGATATTTGGCATCAGAGACTGGCACACCCGAGCAACGACATTCTCAAAACCTTGATTTCGTCTTCTCTTTTACAATGTAATAAGTCTTTATCTTCTTCTTGTAATGCTTGTCAACTTGGCAAGCAAATGAAACTCCCATTCTTTCAATCTAATTCTAAAGTCACAGCTCCTTTTGAAATTATTCACTCCGACTTATGGACCTCACCAATACAAAGCCTTTCCGGCATCAACTACTATGTTATGTTTTTAGACCAACACACACACACTACTTATGGATATATCCACTAAGAAAGAAAAGTAAAACCTACTCTAAATACCTCCAATTCTATACCTACGTCCAAAAACAATTCAATACTCAAATCAAAGCTCTCCAATGCGACAATGGAGGTGAGTACAACAACAACCAATTTCATGAAGTCTTCAACATAAAGAGCATTCATTTCAGGTTTTCGTGCCCTTATACCTCACCTCAAAATGGCCGGTCTGAGAGAATGATTCAAACCATTACAAATGGTATTTGAACGCTCCTGACGCAATCTCACCTCCCTCTGTCAATCTGGGTCGAAGCTCTCCACACAGTGGTACACATTCTTAATCTCTTACCTTCTGTTTCAATCGCTAACAAAATCCCTTTCACATGTCTCTTCAAAAAATCACCCAGATACACCCATCTTCGAGTCTTCGGCTCATTGTGCTACACACACACTACTCAAAATCATAAGCTCGAAAGCCGTTCTTCACCATCGATTTTCCTCGGATATCCAACACACCACCGAGGATATCGTTGTCTCGATCTCAAAACCAGAAATATCATCATCTCACGACATGTGACATTTGATGAATCAATTTTTCCCTTCTCGATAACCAACCCAAATCCCCAAAAATCTCTAGACCACTTTATTCTCTATTCCGAACCCTCAGCTATACAGAAGTGTTACCTCAGTCAAGCGGAAACACGAGATTCGGATCCGCTTCCCATGCAGGACCTAACGCGACTTCTCCATCGCGAATGGTCACACAGTTACAACGGGGTATTCGCAAACCCAAACATATCCTTTATGTCAATGTTGAGTCGATTTCGCTACTCCCAAAAGGTTATAAACAAGATTTAGCTGATCAAAATTGGTTTCCCTCAATGCTTGTTGAATATGATGCTCGTATTAAAACAGATACATAGAGTCTAGTTCCATCACCTGTCGACACTAACATTATCAATTCTATGTGGTTATATAAGCATAAATTTCATGCATATGATTCCCTATCACATGAAAACTACAAGCTACAATAATTGGCAAATTAAAAGGCGAATTTTCAATCAAAGATGCAAGAAGCTTATATTATTTTTTGGAAACTGCAGTACAAAAATGTGAAGAGGACTCTTTTTAAAACAAGAAAACTATGCTAGAGACATCATACAACAAGCATGAATGGAGGATTGCAAGCCAATAGCAACACCAGTTGATATGAGCACCAAGTTAGCTGCCAACAAGGTCCCCCCGGTAGCAGATCTGACACTGTACCGCAGTCTTGCCGGAGCCCTCCAATACCTCACGTTTATAAGACCCGACATAAGCTATGTTGTCCAACAAGTGTGCCTCTTTATGCATGACCCATGACAACAACATCAGCAAGCCCTTCAACGCATAATTCGCTACATAAAGGGTACAACGTCTTAGGGGCTACATCTAACACCGTCATAAATTCAAACGTTTAACAGCATACTCAGATGCCCAACAACACGCAAGTCAACCTCTGGATACTGTGTTTACCTTGGCGATAATCTTATATCATGGTCTTCAAAAAGGCATCCTACTATCTCCCGTTCCAGCGCTGAAGCAGAGTACAAAGTTGTTGCAAAATGCATTCTCCGAAACATGCTGGATACGGAATCTGCTGCTCGATCTCCACTGCCTACACTCGTGTATTGTGACAACATAAGCACTGTATACTTATCAACCAATCATGTCAAACATCAATGCACGAAACATATAGAGATTGACATACATTTTGTCCGAGAAATAGTAGCAAAAGGGGAAGTGTAAATCATACATGTCCCTGCAGCTCAACAATACACTGACATCTTCACCAAAGGACTTCCTACAAAGCTCTTCACACAATTCAAGTCCAGTCTCGGCGTAGTTTCACAACCATCACTTCAACTGCAAGGGAGTATTAGAATATGAAAATATTATTCCTAAGATTATGTAAATAAGTTGTAACAATAACCTATTCCTTAGGCTTATCCCTCTTATTGTGGATCCGTAGTCCTCTTATATATGAATGTGAATACTATGAATCTCCTCACGGAGAATATTGAACCCTAAACGTGTTTCATCATCAACTAAGACACAATCTAAACTATGGTCCGTTTTGAGTTTGAGACAAAAGTTACTATGAAAAACTCTAAAATACCCACATCTCAAATGTATTTCATTCCCATATCTCCGATACCATCAATGTGGATGGACTAACAAATTTTGTCCACGAATTAATAATATAAATTTCCCCACATAATCATTAATTTTGTCCACAGAGTACTAAGATGACGAAAAAAATTATTTGAAATAAATTTCGTATACTATATAATGAATTTCGTTTATAGCAACATAAGTTTTCCCCAGAAAATTAGAATTGCAGAGAAATCAAGTCTAGAGAGTTAGATATGAATTCAAAAGAAAAGGCGGAAGAGATGATGAATGATAATTTTTTTTCCCATTCGTTTTAGAAACAATGACTCAAGTAATCCACAATTATACACTAATAACTGAAATACTCTTCAAAAAGTATAAAAAGTCACAAAAAAATAACTTGTCTACTTATTTACAAAACTATCACTAAAAAAAAACTTTTAAACTTTTTTTTTCTTCTATTTTCATAACTTCCATTTTTCTTCTTCTCTTCTTCTTCTTCCTCTCAAAATTCTCTTTCGTAGCATTTTCTTTTTCTTCTTTTTCTCTTCATTTTGTCTTCTTCTTTTTCTCTTATTCTTCTCTTCTGCTCTGTGTTCTTCTTATTCCTCTACGGAAAATTTCTTCTCCAAAATTTGACTTCTTCTTCGAATTTCTCAATTGGGTCTTGTGAATTGAAGGTAATGTAACATATGTTTAGGGATTTCAAACTCTTAATTGTTCGATTTAGAGAATTCGAACTCTAGCATTTCAAATTTATTTTTCTATATTTTGTGCTAAATTTACAAATCGACCGATTTAATGCACAAATTGGTCAATGTAAATTATGTCTTCCAAGTTTTAGTGTTTACATTTTATGTGTTTATTCTCGAATTCATAATTTGTACTTCGGTTAATTTTGGTTGAATTTGTGGTTTTGTGGGTTTTCTCAATTCTTACTTTGTTAATGTTGTATAGGTTGATAGATTTTTTGGTTTGTAGGTCATGTTCTAGTGTGGTATAGTTTGGTATAGTTATGTTCTAGTGTGATAGACTTTGGTAGAGTTTAGTAAATGTAGTTTATAGTGTGGTAGAGTTTGATATATTTACTTATAGTGTAGTAGACTTTGTTAGAGTTAGTGTTTAATGTGGCAGACTTTGGTAGAATTAATTTATAGTGTGGTATAGTTTGTTGTACCTAGTTTATAGTATAGTGGAGTTTGGTAGACTTTGGTAGACCTTGGTAGAGTTTATTATTTAACAGTTTTCTTGTATATTTTCCACAGCTATAGAGGATGACGAGAAGTACCATAGGAGGGTTGTTGCAATAGGAAGGCTCCCGTTGATAAACAAAAGCATTAACCATTACTGCACATTGAAGAGGATAACATCGATGAGGGATCTTATTGGTGTTGATTCTTGCGATGACATAGAGAGGAATTCTCAACTTGGTATTATATTGCAGTTTGTTTGCTCACGGTTCTCATGGAAAAAAATAATGTGCAACACGTGTTGAGGAATATGCTTCACACACCTAAGGTGAATAAGGTGTGGGTGTTGGCCAATGGTCGTCCAATAAGATTTTCTTTGTATAAGTTTCACCATATCACACAGGTGAAGTGTGGTTACCTGATCTTAATGATGCAAACTTAGCGGTCGGAGATTTATGGGCTCACATAGGTTTAGTCCATGGTGATGGCCCAAACTGAGCAGAGCTTGACCGAATATTAAAAGGTTGCAAGGATCAGTCTCTTGCTAAGACGAGGATGGTGGTGTTGTATGTTGCTATTTTTGGTTTGACCAACAATAGTAGGATCCCAATTTACTATGCCAAATTGGTGATGAATCTAGAAAGATTTGAGATGCATCTTTGAGGGAGAGTATCATTTCAATCCCTCTTAAAATTGCTCTCTCAAGCATCACTAACAGTTTCAACGTTGAATGTACATAGCTTTGTGCATGTGCTCCTAGTATGGACGTTCGAGTATATCCCACATCTAGGACTAATGTGTGGATGTAAAAGAGATGATTTGATTCCACTTATGCAGTGGGCGTTGCACCCTTGTCGTACTATAGATATGGAGGATGTCTTCGAAGCTGATAAGAAGACATCCAACGACAACAAGGTAAGCTTCGCCAATTGGTAGATCTTGGTTGAAGTTTATTTGGTGTATGGTACAACTATGGTGGACTTTGGTAGATTTTCGTAGATGTTGGTTTGGTGTATTGCAAAGATATGATTAACGTTTGGTAGATCTTGGCAAAGTTTATTTGTTGTGTGGTAGAGCTATGGTAAACTTTGGTTTACGTGTTATATAGTTTAGTGGACAGTGTATTTAGTTTGGCAAACTTTGACAGATTCTGGTAGAGTTTGGTGGACGCCATATTTATTCTGATAGAGTTTTGTAGATCTAGTCTATCTTTCAAGTCTATTTTTTTCTAATTTGTAGGTTCATGTGGTGCACCTTCTCCAAAAGCCTTACAATGACATATACCGTGAGTGGCTTAAAGATGCTTGGAATCCTAAAGTTGACAGAATGATCCAAGACATTCTCAATGAGACATTAGATGAGACATTTTGGGTTATCCCAGCTTCTACAAAAAGAAAGGTCGATGAGTTACAATGTGAACTCCGAAGCGTAAAGAAAGATTGGAGAAAAAATGGAGGAAGGAGTTTGAGGCAAAAAAAAACAAGGGGAAGAGAAGAACATGATGTTAGAAATGCTTCAATCTATGAAGCAAGCTTTAGACGTGATGAGATTTGATCAAATCAACACATCTGAAAGGCTTTCAAGATTGGAGGAGAAAAGTGTAGACCAGGCGGTGATGGATGAGTGGCTTCGCTGGCTTGGGGAAGCCATATCACAGCAGAACTCGATTAATGAACACCTCTTTAAGGTGTTGGAAACAAAACCATCAGAGGTGGTGATAGTCTTGGAAGAGCCTATGAAGTCTACTATAAATGAAAGTCAGTCTCGTGGAAGTGAGAACCGAGAAGAAGGTGTTGAGGCCTTCATTTGGCAGAAACCGGTACGTAAGAGTGTACTTGATTATGATTGAACTGTTTCGAATACCCAATTATGTTATATGAATTAGATATGTGTGGTAGAGACCCAAAATTAACACCCTCTAAAAACATAAAGATTAGTTTGGTTGAGCTTGCTGGATTGTGGTCGAGCTTCACAAACTAACTATTTAACTTGTTTGATTTCAGAAGGAACAAACCATTGAGGAGCAGCAAACCTCACAGACTTTTTTCCCAGCATTACGTCTTCCTAATAATCCACATTTTGTTTGGTAGTTCTTAAATTGTTGGTAGAGCTTGGTGGATTTTGGTTGTGCTTACATTGTTTTCCCTTTTGCTTGCAGAATGAATGGATGTTTGAGGAGTGGAAAACCTCTGACCTTATGTCCCCGGTATTGAAAATTGTTAGGAAACCAGAGGTGAAAAATCCATTTCAAACTCCTTCTGTGGATTTGGAGTCAACTCAAGAAATTTCCCAGCTCACCATCGTAATTCTGCAAGAAGATAGCGAATGTCAAATTTTGGACAAAGCAGTTGGTCAAAGCAACAACTGGATATATTTGGAAGACGTGCTGCCCAACGTATCTAAACAATATACTCTCGCTCTGAACCAAGTATTTTGTTAGAGCTAAGTATTAGTGTGGTGGACTTTGGTAGAGTGTGGTGGAGCTAAGTATTACTGTGGTGAACTTCGGTGGAGTGTAGTAGAGCTAAGTATTAGTGTGGTAGACTTTGGTAGAGTGTGGTAGACTTTGGTAGAGTGTGGTAGAGCTAAGTATTAGTGTGGTGGACTTTGGTAGAGTGTAATAGAGCTAAGTAGTAGTGTGGTTAACTTTGATAGAGCTAAGTAGTAGTGTGGTGGACTTTAGTAGAGTGTGGTAAAGCTAAGTATTAGTGTGGTGGAATTTTGTGGAGTTTTAACTGACTGTGTTAAACCTAAGATTTCTTTATCTAAGTGATAGAATAACATATTGTTTTGAATTCAGAAATCTCTGATGGAAGGAAGTTCTTTTATTAAGTGTCTCATATATGATGACATAGATCCCAATTCATACAATCCATTCGGACCAGTAGAAAAGTGAAAAGGAAATCGCCTATGTAACCTTATAAAACGTGAATTGTAAGTCCCTGATATTATCTGTTTAAACGTCTTTAATGTACAAATTAGTACGATTTTTGTGTTTGGTAATTACCAACACTTCCAAGGATAACTCGATGAATGACGACACTCCTTTAGGTGAGTACTATCTCGAGTTGCTGATGCCTATACGTTTGTGGCCAGAAGCACAATACAAATGCTTAACAGATCTGGTAAATTCTTTGAAGTTTGCTTATCTTATTTGGTAAACTTTGGTTGTTTTAATATTATGTTACCTTTTTTGCAGCATATGACTATGGATATGAATATGTTTCATATAATAGTGATATGATAACGTTTTTTGATCATATCCTATGTATTTTTTGGTGTATGCAGTACCAGCCCGTCACAGTAAACCCGCAAAAGTATATGTTTGAAGATTATATGCACCAAATGTGTTCTTGGAGAGTCCATGTATGTTTTCCAACGAATAAGCACTAGTTTCAAGATGTTGACACATTGTACGTTGCTCACAACATTAACAATGTCCATTGGATAGTGGTAGAGATCGATTTACTTAAAGAGACTGTTAAGATCTACGATCTTGCCATCTCAGTTGTGCCGTATCAATTGATTGACTCAGTCAGATAATCTTCATAGGTAACTGAATGTAGATATTGGTAGAGTGTAGTAGACTATGATGAAATGTAGTTGAGTTATGGTAGATCTTGGTTGACTTATATGATATGTGTGGTTGAGTTATGGTAGAGCTTTGTAAATCTTGGTGGAGCTTGGTTGAGTTCTATGAATTGTGTAGTTGAGTTATGGTAGATCTTCGTAGCTCCAAAGATGCGAAAACAGGTTAAGGTGAAGGCGAATACTATCATTCGAGTAAACTCACCTTTGTATTGGTAGATCTTGGTTGAGTTTGTATAAGTAATTAACTTTGTTTACTCTCAAATACTCTCAAAAGACCAATATTTTATGACGTAAAGGATGATCCTATGAGAGTATATCAAAGTTAATTTCATTTTGTGATGGATGAAATTTGCTAATGCATTAATATAACAAAAGTTTGCCTATTACATAACAAGTTTTAAGTTGAGTAAATTTTGGTCAATATTAGTATACTTTGGAAAGAATTGGATGTAGCTTCTTGTTGATCTTATATATAACATGGATAATATAGTTTGGTAGATCTTGGTAGAGCTTGGTAGATCCTTTCAAACTACGATGCAATGTGTGAGGATGGTTCCATATTTGCTTTGGAGATGCAGAAACAGGTTAAGGCGAAGGCAGACCTACTAAACTCCACCAAACCTTTGGAAGTTTTTTGATTGCTGTTGTGAGAATGGTCGTAGTTATTGCTGCTTTTGCCCTTCTCTCGTGAACCACCTTGTTAACATTTCCCTAATGACATCTATAAGCTAGCACAATAGGGAAAATTCACGCTTCAGCTAACGCATGATTGATAGATTTTGTTATGTTTAACGTTGTGAAGAAATATATATATTCACTCGAAAATATGCACGACTCCACAAACGAACATCTTCCTTTAGAAAATACTCATATGGTTATCGATATAGTCTCTCTATTTGGCCAAAGATTGCACTAAACTCGTAACGCTTATATGCAATTACAGCCTTCTTAAAGAGTTTAAAGGACTCTCCTCCTTTCAAATTTGACAAAACATTTTTCTGTAGATGGTAAGTGCAAACCCCCCGAGCTGCAAGCGAATACACTTTTGTTATTAGTTTTCCTATTAATCTATGTATATACGAAATGATGATCAACACTTGATCATGGGGAATAACACGGTTAAGTTGTCTAAAAAACATTCACAAGATTCATCATTTTCAGTATTAACCACACAAAAAGTCATAAGGAAAATTTTGAAATTCCCGTCTTGCATTGTTGTCGTGAGAAGAGTACCTTTATATTTTTCTTGTAAAAATGTTTCATCCACAACAACAACCTTCCTCATATATGGAAATTCTCTGATGCTTGCATTGAATTCAAGGAACATAAACTTGAACCTATCAACTCCATCTACTTCCAGCTTGATAAGTGTTCCCGGATTTTCTCGTCTAATCCTACACAAATACGAGGAAAGTTCTTCAAAACTATTATATGAAGTTCCTGTAGCTAGAGCCCGCGATTCCCTTAGAATACGATGTATTTTTTGGTATTTCATCTATACAAAGCTCACACAAAGAGTCAAAGTTAAAACTCAACCAAACTCTACTAACGCATATCAAACCTAACTAAACCAACCTCAACCAAACTCTACCAAAATTCAACCAAATGTCTACTAAAGTCTACCAAACTCTATCACTTGCTAGTTTAGATATGCCAAAGTCTACCATAAAAGAATTGTACCTTCAAACCGAAACGTTTGTTCAGTGATTGAGCAACACGAGCGGGAAAAACAAAAAGTCCAACACCACAAACAAAATTTAAGTATAAACGACCAAGAATATCGGACGTTGCTTGAAGTGCCCGAGATGACATATCCGCTAGTGAGCAAGTGTGTTCTCCATAATTTATTCGGATATAGAAATACTGACTTTTAGTATCATGGCATGAAGCGCATATTCTTGAGGTGCAGTTTGGAACCCAACATTGCAACCAATAACATCCTCGATGATGATACAACATCAAAGTTAAACCTATGTAAAACAGAAAATTTCTTCAACCTTGACTCAAAATCGTCTTTTGTGAGATATATTTATCCAATAATTAATTGAAGTGACCTCATTTACATGTCTAAGTACTCATCATTAAATGTCGAATCTCTTTTCTTAGGAGGACGATTTTTCTTATATTCTTCTTTGCACTTCCTTTGAACACTTATGAAGTCTTCATCGTAGTCAATGTGTTCCTCTTCTTGTTTGAAAGTCTGTCTAGCTCTACCACACGTTGAATTAACTCTACCAAATGTTGAATCAAATTTTTCAAAGGAAGACTCACATTTATGCTCAAATCTTACACTTTTATTCCACAAGAAACATGAGATCTCTTTGAAATTTCCACACAAAGACAAATTGACTCTTTTCAAAATTGTTTCACATACCTACGCAATTGCCTCTTGTTGGTAATAAATATAGGAGGTGTGTCTTGTGGTAGTGCATGCATGAGCTCATTTGATATGTAACTCAGTTTTACCTTGTAGATCTGTTGATTTAGATATAAATCTTCATGCACCATCCTCAGAAATTCATCATAACGCTTATATTAACACATTTCCGTGATTTTACAACCATGAGAAGTATTTACTAGAAAGAACTAATGATTTTGGTCGAATTTCCAACTCCCGCAAACTAAAACAATTTGATTCATGGATCCAAAACCAAGCAAAAGATAAGAAATGAAGTAAAGCAACAATAGTGATTCATATTTCAATGGTGTTTGGCTCCATAGAGTTCGATAGAAAGAAGGTAGGTGATACAATAATTAAGGGACAATATCGTCATTCTACAAACTAGGTTAAATGAGTCAACTCTGCCAAACTATACCACACTAACGTTGCTAACTCCATCAAAATATGTCAAACTATCAAATATAACTCTATCAAACTCTACCAAACAGTGGACGAGCTCGACCAAGCTGTATCATATAACTCTACCAAGCTCTATTACACTAACGTCGCTAACTGCACCAAACTCTACCAAACTTAAAAACCTCAAATGTTTTATCCCCATCAAAATGACTTCCTAAATACATAAATTTAGTATTGTTTTTATTCAATAGTGCTTTGTGAAGATGAATTATGGTGTAGTTGACTTTGGTGGAATTTGGTTGAGCTTATGCTGATGTGGCGATAAATCTACGCGACTGATGTCCTAACATAACACGATTAATTAACACTATTTTCATTATTATGTTTTTGTTTACCCAAATCAAAAAATCAAAATATAATTTTTTTAAAAAAAATATTTGAGTCATTATAAATAATTATAGAATATTTACATCATTATTCTATAGTTCTAAAGTATTTAATAAATCAACTTATATTTTATTTTTCTTCATCTAATTTTTTTTCTTGTTTCACTTGATGGAATAGATGGAAAGACAAATGAAAAAGGTCAAATGCTATCTTTCATTCCGGAAAAATATATGGGAATAAAGACAAGATATTGGGACAAAGACATTGTAGTTATGACATTTTAAACAATGTAGACGAATTAGAGGACATCATAGTTGATTTCAAACAGAATTACTCTTATCTCTATCTACTTAGGCGTCGTCAATCTCTACGATCGAGATAGATTGGGACACACAATACACCCTGGTCCAGTTCACTGAATTCAGAGATCGTAGATTTAGTCTATTTCGGCATATAAGGTCTAAACCGCTTCGTCTGTGCAGGTTTAAGTAGATGTTGAGAGAGACCAACTCATAGTATGTTTAGTGAGATAGACTAAAGAGGAACTTTATATAGTCTAGAGTACCTGATTATAATTGATTATCTTTGAGTGTCCATCGGAGAGCTCTTTCAAGTAAAAAACCCAAAGTCTCCATTAAAGGACCTGAGAGGACAAACACAGAGACGGACAAGTCACAGACCAAGTGTGTATGTCTATCTGCAAAAGATTGACCTAACTCTTTTTTTCGAAATTAAATTGTGGCTACTAAAATGACTCTACATCTTCTTGGTGGTTCTCAAATTCACTAGTCGCTACAAACTGCTTCCCAGTGCCACCCCCTGAACTCTTCACCTTCCTGCATATTCACAAATTCCACCACATGATTCCCCTCTTCATAATCGTTCAAGTCTATGTTGGTCTCAACTCAGTAAAGAAGCAAGAGGTTTAAATTAAACAAGACTTACTTGAGCCAGTAATTCGGAGAAGGATGCTCAAATGGATTGTCTCTACTAGATGGAGTAGGACTTCTGTAATCCCCATTGTTCAAGACTTCTATCTGTGAGCTAAAAGAGAAAGGACGCTCTGCGCCAGATAGTGCAGGGAAGAACATCTTCTGTGACCAAGGATCAACGGTGGTTGGACTTGTAACGGGGCTGAGAACCCCATCTCTCAGATCATTCTCAAGGCAGGCGTTCCTGTGTGAATAAGCAGAGTGGAGCGTACAATTCTCTTTTGCAAACAAAGATGCTGTTCTGTTCGGAGGCACATGATGCATAAAATTTTCCTCATTAGCTCTAGTTGTTTCAGAAGGTATAACCCACCCAAGTCCGTTTTGGCCAAGGGGGCTCTTCCACATTTGCCAACTTCCATCATTAGCTTGTTTTTCATCTGCAGCCCGTGATTTGGACAAGGGAGATTCAATTGGAGATGGTTTGTTGACTTCACAAGTAGGTGTACTCTTCATCGCATGGTGGTTTACCAAACCTATACCAGTTTCATATCCAGCTGTCCTTAAATCAAGTGATTCTGAAACGAGTCCAAGTAGAGATATTGGATCCGGAATATAACATGGATCTTCAAAATTCTCATCTTCACCAGGTTGAGAAAAAAGAATCTCTGTTGGAGGTGAGAAACCTAAACTACTGGTAGTAGATCCACTAGAGTACACCGGCGAGGTGAATGGCGATGGGATCCCAAAACTGATAGGATTGTCAAAAGATCGTAATGAAGAAACTTGACTGCTAACCTGTGAGCTCTGAACAGCTGCCTGGGGCTTTTTACTAGGTCTACTTATAGTGCTAACATTCGAAGATTCAGGAACAGGATTTGATCGGGCAAACACTTGGTGCCATGGTTTTCTAGGTTCTCTATCAGATTTCTGCTCAGAAACAACCTGAGGAAAGGGCATTAGACAGTCAGTTATAATTAATAAACAAAACTGAAGCAAACTGAATCAGATGATACTTTGAAATCATATAAACTAGAAAACAGATGAGTGAAGGTGACATATTTTAAACAAGCTAGTTTACTCAAAATATTGACAAAAAATATGAGAATTGCTGAAAAGGGCACTCACTGGATGATTAGCATTCCTTTCATCTTCATTAAGGACAGATTTCTTAGCTACAAAATCAGGAGGATTAACATGACTAGAATGAGCATAGCTATGGGAATTATCTTCTGAACCAATGGGCTTGTTTTCTCTTACAATTGTAGCAGAAGTAGTAACACCTCTCCCGAATAAACGGCCACCACTAAAAGCCTTAGAAGAAGACAAAAATGTACCCTTCACTCGATCAAAGTACCTACCACCAGAATTAGTACCATTACTAGTCCCATTGTTCTCTAAACCATGTCCATTTCTCCTTTCCAAGTTGGGGCCCCTGAAATTATCAGGTGCGTGCCTTTGATGTTCCATATGATAGCTCTTATCAAGATCATGCTTCCGCACGGTTTCTTTTCTTGATCTCCTGTCAAGCTCTTCACCATCAGAATTGCTCTTACTTGATGCCCTATCTCTATCTTTCCTTCTCTCTTGACGCTTTCTTTCTGCCTCCTTGGTGTCTCTTTCCCTCTTAGCCAGTGATAATTTGCTGCACTTCTCCGCCACAATTTTGTCATCTCTCAGCCTTCTCCGTTCTTCTACTAGTCTTGCGACTTCCTCTCTTTGCTTTCTCTCTTCCTCCTCTGAAAGTTCCTTCTCCAACCTAGCTTGTCTTTTCTCCTCTGCTTTTCTACGTGCTTTTTCTACCCTACTCTCTTGATAGTTGGCCCCATTCTCACCCTGCCTAGCAAGCAACCACCTTTGTTCAGGGTCAAGTGATGAATCATCAACTGATGAGTCAAATCTAAAAACCTTTCTCCAAAGCCACCTAATGCTCATGAAAAAAGAGGTCAGCAACCTGCAAGCAAAAACAACGTCACCAGAATATGATTTCTCCACCAAACAGTTTTCATCTCCTTCAAATGTACTATCACTATGATAGCTTGACCCGCTAGTCAATGTACTGCTCTCAGACCACTCTTGCCTATGCAAATATCCATTCTCACTCCATCCCTTCCCGTTCAAAATCTTTCCACTTCTTCCAACAAAATCCTTCAAAATTCCTGAACCAGATATCTCTAATCCGGAAGACAGTGGTATGTCTAAAACAGGCCGTTTTGATATATGCCCACAAAATGAGCACATAAATTTTCCACCACCTGGATTTTGATCCCTGTAAGGAGTTGAGCAGTTACGACAACGTCTCGTGGCATTTTTCTTAAGCTTTTGCAGTTCAATAGCTTCTAATCTCTTTCTCTCCCTAAGTCGTGCATTTCTCCGCACCCGCCAAGTTGACAGCTGAGGCATCAAAACCTCGTACCAGAACAAAGTAACCAAGAGCACAAATACGCAAGCAAGCCTTGGCGAAGTTATTTCAAAACGAAAAGCTGGTGGAAGAAGCTGAGATAGTGCCCACAGTCCAATCGAAGGTAAGACAAACCAAGGCAGCATCGTTGCAACCTGGCGAGACCACTTTTGTATAACGCACAATATACACATTATACTCCCAAAGCCAACACCTTTCCTTCTCCTTATCAGACGAAATGTATCGGAAAACCCTAATGACTTAGAAAAATTTCAACCCAGGGGATGAATGTGGCCACAACAGAAACCCAATCCCTTATTTATTACCAAGTCATCAACCATCGAAGTATACAAGTCCCAAGCTTACCTGATGCACAAACGACATGGAATCAATTAAAAGACCATTATGGCCGCTAATAGAAAACGATTTGATTAAACAGGAACCCTCGTACGCAGAGTTAGAATTGACTTGCGGTGCAATGAGAATTAATCGAGAGAAGGTAAGGAGACTTACCGATAGAGAGGGCCATCGAAGCAAAGCATCAGCAAAAAAGAAAGGAGCTTTGAAGATGACGGAATTCGAATAAAGCTTCCTGATTCGGATCCTATTCGGGTTGAATCACGTAGGCGTGGCTTTGTTTCGATTTCTGACAACGACGAAACCTTAAAACCGAAAGATTGAGAAAGAGGGAGACGAAAAATACGAAAGATAGAAGAAAGGCAATAGCGAAACTGAGGAACGAACCGGGTCAAGTCGGTGCTTCTAAAATACCCCACCCATATACCGAAACAGTTTCTGGTTGGTTGAAAGTTATATGGATAGGTTCATTTTTTTAACAAAATCAATTTTTTCTTTTATAATTTCTTTTTTGCTGTTGTTATTAAAAAAGTTTCTTTTCGATAAGAATGCAATGAAACAGTTTAGGTTTGATAATTATCCTATAAAAATGGTCCCATTACCAAAAAAGTTAAAAACATGGAAGCATAAAAACAAAACTTGATTTTAGTCCACTCAACATAAATTAAACGAAGTGATTATAATATTGACGATCTTCTCATGAAGTAAATTGGAACCGAAAAGTAAATATCCTTAATAGAAGCCAAAATTTCTAAGTGGTAGACGCACTAGACTAAGGAAACATATGATTTATATATTTGAATAATCGTTTTTGTTTTTGAATAACCGACATAGAAGAAATAGTCATTTCGGTTATAAACTCTCTTATTATATATATCTAAGATATTTAATCATCTCTAATTAAGAAAACCCTTTAACAATAAAATGTTGGAAGAACCTTACATGAATTATCAAGTGGTCTTTATATAAGGTGCACAACGACTAGAACAATAGTTTGCAAAGCAAACATGAGATTAGATGCAATTCTTAGCTAGGAGAAACTATATATGTACAAGTAGAGTAAACGTTAATCATCAAGTGACTGAAAAAACCAGAAGGATATGAAAAAAGTGAAAGCAGAAGATAGAATCCAAGACCAAAGCTGTCTGAATCAGTGGAAGTGATGGAGGCAGAAGATGGTGAAAGAAGAACAGAAGGGAGCCATGGAGAGATCCAAGAAGAAGATAAGACATGAAGAAACAGAAGAAGAAGTAAGAGAAATAATCCGACAATGAATGTTCCGGTTTGTAAGATTGGTAATACATAATCCTCTACTAGGGAGACAAGAAATGAGCCATAGAGAATCCATCCTAAGAGTAGCACAAGAACAAGTGGTACTATTGGCGATGGCCCTTTTGTCTCCATAGTTCTTCTTCTTTCTCTCAAGTCAAGTTGATGTTTAATGAAGATGAGATTAGATTGTGATTACGTTTTTATATATGTTGATTTGGTTTGGATCTTTGCGGTCAGATAACCTACCTAACACACTTTTCATTTTTATATTGAAATAATGTAAACTGTTTATCGTTCACGATGAATAGATTTACAAATCTAATTTAAGAGTATCGATCTTAACAAGATTGGGAACAAGCCAACTGAGTCTGTCTTTTTTGACAAGTTTATTAATTTTTACAAATTAGACTATCAAGTTTTTCCAACTTTGCTCAACTGTTTCTACGGTTGATTCGAGAAGATAAACAACTTCCAAATCATGATAAAAAAATACTTGCACTGTGTCAGTGACTAGCTTTCTAAATATCATTAATAATATATGCATATATTGTCACATATTTTCACTTTTCAAAGGTTCCGTAAACGAGCTAGAGGTAAAATCTTCCCTAAGGAATATATACAAACAATGCTTTGATATAATATAATTGAAGCAAAATGTGAGTTCCAATATGAAGTTGTGATATGATATAATCCATCTCTCAAGACCGTCTCAGGAAATCGGTGGAAGGTCGATGTTGTAGCTTGTTCACGCTTGTGTCGAAGCCACGCCCACGCCGCTTGTTGATCAACTCCATGAGCGATCGATGTAGCACCTGCGTTCTCGTGTCTACTAGTGGTCTCATTTTCTGTAGCCTTACCCGTCTCCACTCTGGCTGACTTGGACTATCATCAATGGCAGGTGAGTAGAGGTATGTTGAAGAATTTAACATACTGTTAGAGTTTCTACTCCCATAATCAATACCTCGGATCATGTCGTTACTGACTGCTACAGTAGAGTCGTGAGACGAAGAAGCAGAGGAGAATGGGCGCGTGCTTCCATCTCCGCTCCCACTGTCGTCATCATCTTCATGACCAAAGCTGTGGTGCCGGATTGAAGATTCATGACCTCTCCAGTTGGGGACAAGCAAAGATATCTCGTTTTCTATCATTTTAGCGATCTCCAAGGAATCCCAATCACTGATCTCAAGCTCTTTCACCATCTCCAAGGCTACTTCCAGAGGTGTGTCGCTCACAATGTTGAACGGGAACTGAATGTTCCTCATGTGACCTGTGACACAGCAAAATAAATTCATCACAACATTTTTTATAGGAGACTCTTCAAATAAAGTTTTACCATTTATAACCAAAAATCAGAAGCTAAAGTTTGCAATAAATTATTTTTCTTTCCTATCAACAGCTAATACTAAAGCTGCTCCAAATCTTGTAGGCCGGTTTGGCAGCAACCCAATAATATTCATATCCCAAACAAACCAAGCAAGAAAATTTCTAGTGAGAAGAAGAATTTTAAAGCGTACCATCGCCATCTAAAATTTGTACTTGAAGAAAGATGTTCTGGTCTTCTGAGTTCATCCTTCCTGTTATAGACATATCTGTCGTTCTAGTTGGATCAGCCGTTGAAGGCAGATGCTCTACCACCGTTCCATTTGCAGAAAAATTCTGGATTGCGAGTTGTGGCGGTAATCTACTGAGAGGCGCTAAATCTCTCTCGTCAGTTATAGCGAGAAACGGGTCTCCCAAGAGCTCCTTTGCAGGTAATCTCTTTGACACAGTTTCTAGGCATTTACCAACAAAACGTTGGGCCTCCATGTTTTGGATTAGATGGAAAGATTTAGGCAACTTCCCCTGAACCAAATCCACATCAAAGAAAGTAAATATATCAGAAGACTTTTCTAGGGAGATAAAAATGATTGAGATGGGCCCCAGGCCCTCTGCTTACCGATGTAACTTTCTTGTATATTTGAGCAGGGTTAGTGCATTCACTATAAGGATACTCACCGGTAAGCATCTCTAGGACACACATTCCAAATGAATATATGTCCACAAGCTCGTTGTAGTCTTCTTCATATAGCTCTGGTGCCATGAACTCGGGTGTTCCTAATGGTATATCCGAGTTAAAGGCCGAGGTTCATACTGCAACTTACAAAATTCTATATTAAAATCATGGAGCAAAAAAGAAGGAGGGAATACCAATGAGGCTATGTGCATTTTGTGATCCCCGGAGAATTGCGGCTAAGCCTAGGTCACCAATCTTGACTTGCCCTAGGTGACCATTAACAAAGATATTATCGCATTTTAGGTCCCTGTGAATGACAGGGGGATCATGTCCATGCAGGTAAGCAAGACCATTCAAGATCTGGCGTGCCCAGCTTTTGATTGCCCGGATATCAACCTTATGATACTTCCTTCGATACCTGCAGATGAAAGACAAAGGACGAGGTTCTCGTAAAGGTATTCTGCACAGGCATGAGATTATTGTGTTCTCTGGCATGAAGTATGAGGCAGAGGGTTATCATTACTCTCTAAGGGTGCCTGATGTGAACAACTCAGTGATGAAATTGAATGTCCTTCGGTTGACATCAATCCAAGATGTGCAATAGCGGATGATAGATTCGTGATTGAGATTTTTGAGGAGATGAACCTCGGAGTAGAGGCGTTGTAAAGGCTCAGGTGATCGGAAGACCTCATTGAGCTTAACCTGATTCCAAGCGACTTCAATTCCTAGAACCTGATCAAATGCTTTGTAAACAGTCTTCGTTGCCCCTTTTCCAAGTACTTCTTTGAACTGCACACCATTCATTCATCAAATCAAACTCATGCAAGTTCAATAGTTAGAAACATCTCTAGAAAGCAAATCTTCAAGGATATCTCTAAAAAGTGCAAAAAGAGGAAAAGCTCCAACGAAGTCAAATGTTCATTAGAAAATTCCAGTGACGACAAGCAACTCTAAACGAAAACCATAGATCCAACACAAAGCAATGCAGAAACTCAAAAAGATTAGGCAATATATGGATGCAATAGATACCAAAGTCAAACACCTTCAATAGGCAATCTATACCAGCTTAAGGCTCAAGTACAAAGCTTCTTCGAATTTAGGAACTGATCAAATCAGAAACATCAACAAATCCAATAAAATCAACAACTTACACGGCCATAGCGATCTGAAGGATCCGTCTCCACATAAGGGAGCGATTCATTGGAAGCTCCGGCCAAAGAATTCTCCATAAACATGGCACTGCACCGGATCTACCAATCAAAATCTCAAATCGGACAGGAATTATACAAAATATGATTATGGGAAAGAAGATCGCGATGCAGAAAAAGAAGAGGAAGACGATTTAAAGAGAGAAGAAGAAAGAGAGGGAGAAAGAAAGTGGAAGAGAGAAGCGTGCTAGAAAATCCTAGGTTTTCCTTCGTGATTCTCGTAGGTGAAAACGCCGAAGAGCAACCAAAAGAGTCTGGAATAATCAATACCAGAGAGCAAAACCCAAGCCATTTCAACAACAACACCTTGTTGACGCAATTTGTATTCGGGCTCTTTCGCAATCATCTGTCTTCTTCCCTTACGGATCTTCAATTCAAAAAAAGGAGACCCAGAAAATAAAAAAGTTTGGTGGGAAAAGTGAAAAAGGGAGAATGTGTGGTTGCAGCCGATCAAAGGGAAAAAGTAGAAAAATTCGTTGAACTTTTCACTCCTTTTTCCCGGGAAAATTATTAGGAAAAAGAAAAGGAAGAGAATTTGGAAGAGAAGAGATCAATTATTATACAATTCTGAATTTGGAAAACCTTTGGCTACGCTTTAGCTTCACGATCGAGAGGACTCGGAACAAAAGAAAATCGAATTTGTTGATTTAATTCAACTCTTTATTAATGCTGATTTTGTGTGAAGAAGTCAAATAAGAGTTAAGTAACGTGAAGAATGTCTCTAGAAATTTGTAGTAGAGACGAGTGGTTTCACTCTCGTGTATATATGTAACCGATGAGTGCGTCATCTTGACAAAGTCCCACTTTATTCTTTATTTTATTTTATTTGACTATTTCTATTTCTATTGTTTATTCCAATTTATTCATTCACATCAATGCCTGGATTTTGGTTCTAATGGTAATATAATTTTGCAATTCAGATTCGCTTGAATTCCAAATAGTTCAACGGTTACGAGCATATAACAATTCAGCTAAATTCCACTATTCAACATCTTTTAACTTTTAAAACTTTTACTAATATTTAACTAAATATATAATTAATTATAAATAATAAATTTTATATCTCGTCGTTAAATATGAATATTCAAATCAATTTTTTTTTCAAATTTTAGGTTTTTTAATTTTATTTTCTTAACACTTATTCATACATATTTTCTACATCGGTATAATTCGATGGTAGTAGTTTGTTTGTTTTTTTTTGACAACGATAAATAAATCTAGCCACTACTAAATTACAAACCTGTCACTCTATCTAACCGGGATATAAGCCTTTGGAACTCCTCCTAATATGGTATGAAAGCCGGTCACTCCTCTAGGCGCTGCATGATAGAAGAGACCGTCTCACAGTCTGTCGATACCTCCACCTCCTGGATTTGGCGCTCCACTAACATCTTCATTACCCCGAGTACAACTTCCACCTCCGCATGTAGTGGTGATAGACTCCGATGGATCCTCAGAGATCCCGAACATATTCCTTCCACCGAATCTGGAAAGCGAATCCAACCAATCCCCGTATAGGGATCGGTCTCCTTCCGGGAAGCGTCCACGAAGTATTTATAACCCGTGAAACTAAGATTGGCTGTGGTAGGATATATCATGGGTGATTTGATCGAATCTCGATAAATCCCCCGCGAGTCTCGCATCCTTGGAATATCTTGATGGGCCTTTGTCCATTCCTGATAATCTGAGAATGCTCTTTCCAAAATGACTTGATGATTAAGGTCAACTTGTGTGAAACAGAACCCATTCCTTGCCTTCCAAATATGCCAAATAATCCACAAAAAACTTCCCAAAACTGTTTGATGTATGGTTCTGGAAAACAGATACTCCAAATTATACCAGAGTGATTCCCCAGGGAAAACCCCTATCGGGGATGGGATATTCGATAAAGCCCAAAGTTGTAACGCTGGCGGACATTCAAATAACACATGGTTAATTGATTCTGTTTCCGCCCGCACCGTTGACATCTGGTATCCTGGCCAATCCCACACCGCTTTAAATTCTGGTACACTGCTGTGCAACCTGATAGCGTTTGCCAAATGAAGTGTTGTATCTTAGGAGGACATTCTAACTGCCAGCAATTCTTATATAAAGTATCGAAGTTTGGTCCCACCTCTCTTCGATCCATCCTATTACCAGCTAATTGATAACCTGATTTAACTGTATAACGACCATTCGGTGTATTATGCCAGCCCCAATAATCTCGCTGTGCCCTGATTGGCAATTTTATCGCGAGAATCAAGTTCGCATCATTCGATTCGAAGTATTGCCGAACTAACACCGCTTTCCAGTTACCGGTTCGTCCGTCAATAAATTGATCTACCGTCATATCCGAAAATACATGGTTGGACGACCTTACTGCAGCCCGTGGGATAATATCCGGTATCCAAGGATCCTCCCAGATTTTGATTTGTCTCCCATTTCCAATTTTCCTAACCAAACCTTTCTTAATTAAAGATTGTGCAGACATAATACTTCGCCATCCGTATGACACCTGCCCCGTGATGGAGGTTTCCATAATACCGTGATCTTTATAGTACTTTCCTTTAAATACCCTTGCTAGTAGTGACTGTGGGTATTCCAATAACCTCCAAATCTGTTTCGCTAGGAGGACCGTGTTAAAATCTTCTAGAACCCGGAATCCAAAACCTCCGATGGATTTTGATTTGTTAGAAATCCAAAATTTATATAAACTATTCAATTTTGATTAAATTCAAATTTTTGAATATTTTTGAATGATTTTTTGAAATCAAAACAAATTAAAAAGTTAATAAAAGCAATCTAACAAAATTCAAAATTTAAACAAAAATTTGAATATTTTGATAAATGAATAACAATATAATCAAATTTACAACTAGAATATTTAAATATTGAATTTTTTTAATAAAATCAATAACTTTTAGTATATAATTGCATTTCATGTATTTTGGATACTCTCCACTTACTTCTTGGTATAACTAAATTCATATTTAGCTTTTCAGAATATAAATTTGGGTTCAATTCGACTATTTAATCAATTTTAATTTGGTTTAATACTATCTATTTTTTATTATTTTATTAAACTAATATTTTAAATTCCGCAAAATATATTTATTTATTACACCGAAAAATAAAATAAAAATATATCCAAATTTCATATTCAGCTGTTACTATTTAAAAACAACGGTTTTCATTTAAACCATCTATATAGATGTTGGGTTAATGTTTAATTCCATCATTTTTATCTATTCGGATTCTTAATTTTTTACTCAGTTCAATGTTTTTGATAGTAGCAAAATTGGTTTTCAAAGGAACAAATTGTGTATTTTATTCTATAAAATCAAAAAAACAAATGGCACAGAAATACACATTTGCTTTGAGCAAACCACTTATAATGAACAAAATTTTGTTACTGATAAGAAAAAGGAACAAGAAAGAGGATGATGAAGCTCGACAAATGATGTTGAAACTACATTAAAAAGACAAGCATTCTATAATACACTCTCAAACCTGTCTAAGTAGAAAATACAAAGCTCTGCAAAATGTTTTTTTGTCTAGAGTGTTTGAGATTTTTGATAAAGATACATAAAGATAATGATTCTATAACAGCAGAGATTTAACATACAAAATATAAAAGAAACACAGCCCAAAACAATCAGCTCCATCTTTTTTTTCTTTTTTTCTTGTGAGGAAGAAAAAAACAAAGAACTTAGGAGAACAAACAAAGTTAGATAGCTATACCTGTTCCTATAACGGTCTAAAGAGCATGTGTATGTGTGATCTCAGATCAGAGCTACAAAGGAGGGAACTCATGATCATCCATCAAATGGTATGACTGCGTAGGCGTTACCCTACATGTACATACTACAATGAATTAGACAGTAGCTTTGATGCTCAATGACAACAACTTATTGAAGACAATATGTTTTTAAAGGGTAAGAGAGATATACTGTACCGATCTTCCTGTGTGGACGAGGAGGATATAGACTTTGGGCGGTGTGACCGATTATGGTGTCCTCCAGTGCTATCTCTTTGCTTGCTGCCCTCGGGAAGAGAGAGTAGTTCCGCTGGTAGAGGCTCCATAGACCTAAAGTCTGGAGCCTTCTCATATGGATGATTCACAGAGCCATTGGTATCGGGAAAGCTTTCAAGTGGATTAGTTTGACTCATATCACATGAACCATTTGTTTGGTTGGAATAATGAAGCTGTCTCTCACGGGTGTTTCTATCAGGAAAGTTCATTTCTGAGTGAGCATGTGCCATGCTTCGGCCATTGTTTCGTGGAGACCTAGCCTGGTGTGAGTTTCTTGCTCTTGGGGAGTATGGTCTATCCCTGTAATGGTTCTGCATAAAAGAAAGGTTAGAAGCTTGGCCACTTAAAAGACATTTTTAGAGTGTAAGAGATGTGAGAGAGGCTATAAACAATTACCGCATTGGGAAAGTATGTTCCAGTTCCTCGTGGCTTAGGTAATTCCTCGATACCAAAACCAGCACCTGGAATCATCTGAGGGTTCACATGAAAGAAAACCTGTCTCGGAACAACTCCATTGGCATTTACTGGAGTGGACGGATTCCGCCTGAATGGCAGAGCATGCCGATTTACTTCCCATGAATTGTTGTTCGGTAGATGAGACAGCCCGGGAGGAGATAATGGAGACAAAGGACCATTTTGGACATAATCAAACCACCAGCGGCCATATCGCAAACTGTTAAGTTGACTGTTGTAATCCCCTGCAAGATCAGACAGCAAACTCGGAGAGCCAGAAACATAATGACCTGAGTAACTAAGATGCATGTCCTCCTGTGGCCATGTAACTGGGTTCATGAGTGAAGTTTGGTAAACTGAACCAGTAATCGGCAGGTCTTCATGACCACCTTGCTCATTTTCATTCTCTTTACTATGTATATCTTTAACTCTTCTGGAATCAGCAAGCAAGTTATTTCTTTGCTGTTTCTCGACTCCGTTTCCATTTATAATTTCTCCATTTTTCCTCTGATGAATAGAATGATGCTTACCATTTAAAGGAGAGACACTTTCCTTGTCACTAAGACAAGGAGATTTCACTGCATCATCAGAAATCTCAAGCTTTTGGATCCTCAAAGTAGCCAAGTCTTTTGCATCTCCTGCAAATCGTTCCTCTGAAACCGATGGGGCTGTACCATCAGGTGATCCACTGAAATCAAGCCCCGCTGTAGTTGATATACTGAGTCCTTCGTATAAGTCTTCTTGGTTATGTCTACCATTTCCAGCGGCAACAGATGAACTAGAAGATTCTGATTCACAAGCTACTTGGCCTTCTATATAATGATTGACAGCTGGTGACATGCCATTGTATCTGTTATATCTTCCAAATGGAAGAGTATCAAGCACATCGGGTCTCTGACCACTCCCATGCCTATGTAGCATGTTTGAGAAGAACTTACGAAGTTCGAAACTTATGTCTTCTTCTGACTGCAATATGATTTGTCCAAGCTTCCGAGCACCATATGTGAATGCACTTCGTATGCGATAAAAGTTACCTGCGTAAGAGAAAGTAAAATCTAGGTGATTTGAATATACACCAACAAAGAGAATATTTATAACATTAAATCTATGGAATCATTAGGACAAAGCTACTTTAGAAGTTTATCTTATATTTTTACATTTCTTCATGTTTAGGGAGAATTTACATGATAGAATATGACAATCTTAATTCTAGCCAACATTTAAAATCTAGACAGCCTCGTCCAAAATTTTCTGAAAAAAACCCACCATAAATATAGCTAAGAAAACTCAGAACAAGAACATGTCAAAAGTTGTTGTAAGTCTGCTCAAACATCTAAATGCATGAGGGATATAGCAACAGGAAAAAATAAACTGTGATGGTTGAAGAAAAGAAAAACGGTTAACCTTTGCTTACGCTGCGGCCAAGATTATTGTTTTCTTTAAGCGGGTCCACTATATTAAGATACTTTGATGGAAACACACGTGTATTTGCCTCAAGTCCTCGTGAAGGTACAGAATACATCTCCATGCATTCCTTGAGGAACTCACTGGTCAGCAAAAGCTCTTTCTCACCATTTTCCGGAGTCTCAACTACAAAAAAATCAAAGAAAGAAATTGCAGAGGCACAGAAATCGCAAATTCACAACAAACTCAATATTTAATAATCTTAAAGGAAATGCTTACCAACAATTTCTGGTAGAGAGGAAAGGCAGATGGGACCATTCACGCTAATGCAATAGTTATCCCAGTCAAACTTGCTGAAGTAGTCCAAGAATTTGTACAGCACCTATTAAACAAAGGTTCAGTAAATCAGGACGAGACTAACTATGAAAGATTCCTCAAAATTGCTGAAGACTCTTACTGCTAGTGGACCATTCAACGACAAGTGGAAAAGATGGAAGATATATAAGACCAAAGTCTCCAAAGCATATGTTGATATCAATCCATGGAAAGCCCCAAGAATACGGCTCTCGTAGTAGCACCAAGCTTTAATGAGAATGATACTTCGCTTGAAGAGATGGTCCTTTCCAATGAGGTGATCAATCTGCGTAATAAAAATTTTAACGTCAATTTTCCAGAAGCAAATCTTTGTCTTCTACACTCACATCCTTTGAAAATTGCTGAATCGAATATTGTTCTAAACAGATGCGGCTCAAAATGATATTGCATATATGTGATCCCGCAAACAACTTGCAATATTCAAAAATATATATTTAGTCACCAGATAATGCAATTGGCTAAGTATGTATAAAGATTAGCAAAATTCCATTTCTGCTAGACATGTATCAAACAGATAGATAACACTAAACTGTATTTACCTCTCAAGATAGTTTAGTTAAATTTGTTTGACACAGGATGGTCATACTGAAGAGGACAGATTACCTTCTCAAGAAAGCACAGAGTACAAAGGCCACCAATCTGATTGAAAGAGATATCAACCACGATGTTTTGTACCAGGCATTTAACAAGCTTAACCTGCAAATTCATAGAAAGTTTGTTACTTGAGGAGATAACAACAATATAATAGGCATGCATAAACAGTAGACACCATATACATACTTGGAATACTCATGGCAGAAGCAAGTTTCTCGAATTGAATAACACAGAGATTGGGTAAACAAACCTCAGCCCGTATTAACTGCACATCCTTAACCACAAACTGGGCAGCCCCATTATGTCCTTCCCTCTCAAGTACAGAGAAAACATTTGCGGCCAGTTCTTCCTCGTGACACAGTCCACCAAAAGCTGTGAGATCAATGTCTCCATCAGGAAGATACGTTTTCAATGGGACTGATCCAAAAGAATGTACCTAAAAGACACGTACCAATAAAGAAAGAGAAAAAAATCATAACTTTGTAAAGCATATCCATAGTCAACCTATGTTATCAGCCACAACATCGTAGAATCTCTGGGTGAAAAAAAACATGATTTTAGAACATCTTACAAGGAAAATCGCCAACTTACGGATAACAAGACAGAATACTACATGAATATTGAGATTAGACTCCACTGCGATTGAACCAATCAAAAGTTTAAGCCAATGCACAATAAAATGAAGAAAAAAATTCCAAAGAAAATCCCAACATTTAAAGCAAGTCTTAATATTCTTTTGTAAATCGAGATGTTAATGCAAAACAGAGACAAAAGCCAATGTATAACGAACATAACATAGAATGATTTAAAATGAAATTTACCTCGCATCCAAGTGTCATTTTAATTAGTCTTTGAACATAATCAATGACATCTCTTCTTCGATCCTCGGAGACAACTGTTGGATGAACCTGCTCTATAATTTCTCGTGTGGCTTCCTCCACTTTAATCCAAAACTCGGGCTGATTCGACGGAGACCGAGGCGGTGGAAGCGGTGAGAATGAGGACGAACTCTCTTCTTCCAATACAGACCAATCATCGAGATCCGCAGCCATATAAGACCCAGAAAAAAATCTAAAAACTAACAAAAAAATCGATTGATACGAGAACTCCCGATTGATCAAAGGAGGAATAAGTTTGTTGTAAACTACGCCCAGAAATCGAATCCGATTGAGTTGGAGAACGAGGCAAAACGAAACAATCGAGTACAACAGCAAAGGAAGAGACAAAGAATCGAGAAATCAAAGGAGAAGAGAAGAAGAAAAGAGGGGAGATGTGTTTTCTTCTAGGTTTTGAAGGATCCCAAGTGATTACTGTTAGAGGACCGATTTTGTGTATTGATTGATGTTCTTTCTCTCTCTTTTTTTTTGTTTTTTTTTTTAATTTTCACTGCATCGATTAAAAAAAAACCAAACTTTTTTGTCTATCTTCAAAGCCTATTTGGATGTCGCTCTTTTTTGGTACCTCATTTTACCTTAACGATGCAGTATTTAGAAAGAACCACCACCATTAAATTCTATAGACATCATTTTGAAGTTTGATTACTGAGTTGTTTGATTCATATTGAGTCTTTTTTTTTAAAAGAGTTTTGATTCTTATGAACACTTTAAGAAGAATGTCAAAGATGTTCAACATTATCATGGATTCTCTTTGTTCATAAATTCTCATTTTCTGGGTTAAGTTTTTTATTTTATCAAACATACTATATTTAGAGTTCTATATGTATGTTCATAAATACAAATTTAAATTTTATTTTTCAGAAACTTAATCACGCACGCGCGCGTTTTTTAAAATATAAAGTTTGAATTGTATTTAAATTGTTAACAAAATTAAGTTTCGCTTATATTGTCAAAAAATTTGTTTACCATAAACACGTTTTTAACGTCTCAATTCGGATAATTCATTTAATAACTCTAAGATTAAGATACGACTCCACTTCAATATAATTAATAGATTATAGAAGTATTTTAGGCTAAAAATCAGAGTTTAGGTGCCAATTAATTGTTGAAACGGAAAAGTTTTTTTAACTCTGCTGATGGTTACCATAACTTTTTTTCCATCTAATATTTCTGTATTCAAATTATTCATTGTTTACACCATATATTTAATTGTGCGTGCACAAAAAAACTTATTTCATGTATTTAATTTATTAATAAAGTTAAATATGCTCATGTACACAGTTTTCATGTGATTTTAAATGATTAATAAAACAGTACAATATAAACTTGGATTCACATTTATGTACATGCTTTTATTACTTTTCAACTTTATTATATGCCTTTGGAGACAAAAAAAAAAGAAAGAAAAGAAGATGTTAACCCTTGGATGTTTGACCATGTATTGAAGCCTTTCACAATGAATGAATTGGTTTGATAATTTCCTTACATAAGCTAACTCTGTGTTTTAGCCGAGTTTGGGCACACTCGCTTGGTTTTGAGATCATATTTTTCTCTTGCAACTTATCCATAAATGTTTTATACTATATCAACATTTTATATCTACAAAGAACAAATCAATCATTACCACACAAGTGAAATAGCGAATATGGTTAATTCTTTACTTTAATTTTGTTACGCTTATATTCTTATTAAAAATGATTATTAAACAAATTCACCCTCAATATTATTACCCTCCTCACTCAATGGAAGAAACTACCAAACATAACCTAAGCTATATGACTTTTTAGCAAACAAAATGAAAAGTTGATGTCTAATTGAAAAATGTTTGAAAATTTGATATAATTCAAAAAATGCACAGATAACCGTCCAAAATCTAACCGAAAGTCAAAACTTCAAACCGTTGGTCAAAATCTAGTCAACGTTTAATTTGGGCAACATAGAAGTTGGGCTTATGTTTATTGGCCCAATAATAATGCAATGGCTTACACTTGGTGTCAATTCTTCAATTTTCTAACTTCGCTTAATCGCTTCTATAACTCCCGGCGGAGAAACTTACCGGCAAATTTTGCGGAGAAGCCTCGCCGAAGAATACAAGCTATGACGGGCATGGTTGCGGTAGCAGGATCGCGATCGTGGAGTACTTATATTCAAGCTTTACTTCTGATATTTCTATCGATTCCGGCTCTCTCTAGTGCTTACCGACCAGGAGATATCATCCGGATGAGCAAGATGGGGCAATATCACTCTGTTCGTACTCCCTTTTACATTTAAGGTGACAATTACTTTCTAATTTGATGGAGACTAAGGATCTATTGATTCTCTCTGGCAGTCGAGAACGACTTGGCATGATGTCATCGGAAAGCATTGCCCGATCTTCGCTGTTAATCGCGAGGTACTATTTTTTTATAGTTTGGAGACATCTATGGAGATTTGGTTTCTTCGTATTGTTTTGAAAAGTTGGAGTTTGAATTTTTTCTTTCTTTGTCAATTTGTAGGTGTTAATCCCTATAGCGAAACCAATTGGCTACACAGGAGCTGATCCTTATAAGATGTGAGAATTTGATGGTCTTTATTTTGAGTATAGTTCAAATGAAGATATTGTGTAGCTGTATTCTGTGTCTTTAGGTTACTTGCCAAGTTTATCTGTATTAGATTAGATGCTGCGCAAAAAGAAAAATGATGAAGATACAATGATGTTTGATTAGAGTAAGCCATTTTTATGGTGTTTTTAGCTCTATGTTTCTGTAGATTGTGCTCTTCTGATGTCTTCTCTGTGCTGGACATTGAGTACCTTTGCTAATATGGCCACATCGTTTTCTTATTTGTACATTTGTCAAATCCAAGCTATAGTTATTTGGCATCTGATGTGTGGTTACGGATGATTTTACATGCAGAAAATTCCAAGTCGGAAGTGAGAAATATCTAATTCACTGGCTTTTGGTGATAAACCGTAAGACCTCAGAAGTTCCAATGATCGATGTTAATTTGGTATGTTTAACATTGGTTTTTAAGCCCTTATATAGGCATTGACTGATTGGAGAATCTGCTACCAAGAAAACTGGCTGATCTTGTATAATACCAGTTTTTAGATATTTGGTGTGGCTTAATTTTTTTTTCATGTGCACAGAGATATTCTGGAGGGGATCTGCTTGGAGTCACAGCTCAAGTTATTGATATGCCTCTTAGCTGTAAGTAATAATCATTATCTTGATAATTGTTTCATGATTTGGGTGTCTTTCCTCTATAACTGTCTGCCTTTTAAGCAAATAAGAGAATATGTCTGCACTACTAGTCTGCTCTTGCGCTCACATCTGAAATTCAAGAGTATTTGACATTATTAGGTAGTAGTAGCTTGGCTTCTCAAGGTTGTGAATTGTGATGCTTGGTGCAAATCTCATGTCTTGGGCCCTAGTTAACCTTGCTTCTGTTTTACTCTGCTTTTTTTACCCGAGTCTTGCATTATCTGGTGAAAGTTAAAATGTTGTACCTTCATACAGTTTGCTTATAAATCCTTTCTTTTTTCTGCTGCTATCTCTACATCTATTGCACAGACTGATTCAGTCCATCTGCCTGGTGGCATTATGAAATTCATTTTACATCTTCATGGCTATCTATGATACCTTGGCTTCTTTATATCGTACAAATGCCTGAACCATGGTTAAGGAAATTTCTTTTTCTGAATTAACTATTGAACTTCATTTCTCTGCTCTGATTTATAAATTTGCAATTCTGCTTCGATGGCCATGTAATAGGCACTCAGCTTCTTTAATATCAGAGTTTATCTGACTTGATATTTTACCCATGAACAGATCTGAACACACACCCAGAGATCCGAAAACAGTTCTGGGATCCTGAACACTGGCCAAAACATGTTCTTGTTAGATACACATGGTACACTAATTTTGTTCACCTCTTTCAACTCTTTTCTCATCTCTCCTTTCTTATATGCTTGAGCATATGGGCGAAGTCACTCTGTGTTTGAAACCATCATGTTACTGAAACGTGGCTGAGACACTTTATATTTTGATGCAGGAAAGAACAGTCGGAGATTGATGTTTCCTCAGGGTTTTACGTCCTTTTCGGCTCAGGTAGATCCTTGTTTTGTATTTTTCTTAACTAAATATTAACTAGTCAAGGGAAAATAAGCTCATACACACATATGTATTCTCATCAGCTCTCACATTCTCGTTCGTACTCTCCATTTACGTCTTACAATCTTCACGGGAGAAACTGGCAAGGTAAATAACAGTTCTTGTGTTCTCTTATTCGAATGCAATCTTCCTTTGTTTAACCTAAATCCTGAAATTATCGTTGTAGGTTTGTAAGAGAGACTGTGGTTGAGAGCAGCTCGAATGCTGGAGGACTAGGAATCGGCAAGGTAGAGTGAGAGTCTGTCTCACGTATATCCATGTTGCTGAAGTTTTAAATACTTGGAATTGGTCCTTCAATTTCCTCCACCTAGGATTAAAAAAAAAAAGGTTTCTGTTTTATTTTGTAAAACATGAATAGTCGAAAGTGAAACTGACCTTGTAATGGGAGGTCGGTCACTTGCTTGAGTAGATTTGTCTCGTAATCTAGGCAACAATGTCAATTACATTTACTTTGTATTCTTAATATTCGTAATTGCTAGACTTCCAACATATGATTTATACATATCAAAATACGATTATATTTCACGTTCTATATCTGATATATAACTACCAAAAAAATGGTGGGAATGATAAAGTCATAGTTGTAGTAGGATTTTTGATTCGAGTACCTACATATATGTTCGAGTTATGTTAGGATTTTCAGTTTTGCAATTAAATTAACTGGATCTGTTGAACTCATAAATTAAATAAAAGATATTAAATGATATTTGATAAAATGTTTCTGGTAAATTGGTTAATTGTCAATTTTTTAAAAAAAAATCACCAAAAATTCGATAGGCCGATATTAAATTGCCTATACTAAAGAGTCTGAGGGATCCAAGACAAAAAATTTGTGGAGTATTCGTTAATTTCACAGGAAAGGCGCGTGTCTGATTCATTGTCCATGATAAATACCACCAAACGTTGACAAGTTATTAAGTTTGGACATATGTAGAACTATGATTGGTCCTTTAGATAAAGAAATGTGAGTATGAATGAAGTATACATTTTTATATAAATTTGACCATAAAAGAGAAAGAAGAAAATGAGAGAGTATGTATAGTAATTGGCTTAAGATTAATTTAACTACAAAAGCAGAGATAAGAGAAGAGAAACATAAATATGAGGCAAAGTATTAAATGAAACCAACCACCAACTAATCTTACATCTTGTGATTTTTTATAGCATTCACGCTCGTAACTCTCTATATAAACCCAACCTCTATTACCATTATTCATCATCCAATCCAATACTTAACCAAGTAACAAAACAAAGAAAAAATAAGAAAGTTTTGAGATATGGAGAAAGTACTCTTGAAGTTGTCAACGTTGGTGATTGTGTGCATGTTAGTGACTGCTCCATTGGCGTCTGATGCAGCTATCTCATGTGGAGCAGTCACTGGTAGCTTGGGTCAATGTTACAACTACTTGACAAGAGGTGGTTTCATTCCTCGAGGGTGTTGCTCTGGTGTTCAGAGGATTAACAGCATGGCTAGAACCACGCGTGACCGCCAACAAGCTTGTCGTTGTCTCCAAGGAGCAGCTAGAGCTTTGGGTTCTCGACTTAACCCTGGCCGTGCTGCTCGTCTCCCTGGTGCTTGCCGCGTTAGAATTCCTTACCCTATCAGTGCTAGAACCAACTGTAACCGGTAGTGTTCTCGATCCCTCTTTTGTTTTCTTCAACAACTCGATCGACAAAATTTGATTCACGGGCTAAAGTTTTCTAAACTTCAAATAAATATTATGCGGGACTATGCGGCTATGTAGAATAAAACTTTGGTGGAAAAGATTGCAAAAATGAATGTTTAACTTCCTCATATACTCTTTTATATTATATTTTAAGCTTCTTTATACTCAACAAAATGTATTTTTGATGTCAATGTTATTAACCATACAATTAATATCCTTGATGGATTTGGTTGGATGCAGCGTCAGGTAAACAAGATCGGGATAGAGTTTCATGCAGGAAGGGATTCCATATAATCAACGATAGAGTACTAAAGAAATAATTAAGATGACTCTATAAGAGTTCATTCTCTTACATTGTTGTTTGCTGTGTACTAGATTTTGTGTTTTCATGTATTTTACTTTATACACGACGATCCATTTAACTGGTCGTCTCTGTTATGTACTCCTCTATCGATATATTATACTCCTATAATGAAATTACGATATGTATTGTTTTCAAGTTCTTGCGATCTATTTGGTCACGTTCTGATTTTAATGCTTCTCTTCATTATTCTGTACGGCACATAAACTAAGTAGTACATCAGTTGACTTACGTAGAGGTGAAAATAGTAATAGTTTACCTTCTACATTAATTAAGATAATGAACTGATTAATATAATATGCTTTAAAAACACCTTCTTCAGTTTCCCATACCCTAACAAAAATATCCAAATTCATTCAATCTAGAATATCCTAAAAGTTTTGTGTTTGTTATAAAGATATCAAGTAAATATGAGGAAAACAGTTGATGATCTTCATGAGAGGACAAAAGACCCATTCTTTCTTTATCAGTCCTTGTCTATTTAGTTCTCCAAACTTAGCTAACAACTTGCTTCATTATATTTGTCAACTTCTTTCGTCGGTGAGTGACTGATCATGAGTGAGTATAACATGTCGATCGACCCTACATTCCCTTAATTTTAACCAAAAGCTAGGACGAGATTTAGGCTTCGGGCTCTTGTCCACTCGAGGCCTGGGATCCGGCTGGATTCTAATTGGATTCTAGGCCTTGAACTTAGATCGAACTAGATATATTTGTAATATAGAAATCGCCTAAAAGTTGTCAAGATTCTGTTAGATATATTTCTCTAGTAGTATGTCTGTATGTGTGACTGTATATATAGAGAGTCATGCAAAACAACCAAGCCACTCTTTGGTTTATCTTTCGGCATGCATGCTTTCCTCTTGTCATTTTACTTTTTGATGTCTCCGACTCTTTACAATTTGATAGTTTCTACTTGGACCACATCTTCCCTTACTATTTATTTCCTTGAACTACCGTTTGATCAATCAGACCATCTCCAATAAAAGATTTTAAGTTAAAGTTCTTAACAATAAAATAATTTATAATGATTAAAATAATATTATTTTTAAGGAAAAGATGAAAGATACGTTCTTAAATTTCTTATTTAAGAAACTCTATTCAATTTTTAAGAAACTCAATAAATAAAATATAGTGGACTGATTAGATGAGAAAATGTTGAATTAAAATAATAATTAAAATATTAATAAGAAATTCACCATCTCCACTTCAACGTTGGAGATGGTCTCACACTCACCATTTTCTGTCCACACGTCCATGAACTCTGTATCTTAACATTATTAAAATTTTAAAATAGAAAAAATAAGAGAGGGAGAAAATGGGTTCTTAATTAAGAGATTTAAGAATCATCTCTTACCAAGTATCATTTTTCTACTTGATCATTTATTTTTAAAAGTTAAAATTTAAATAAGAATAAAATTTTTATAAGAAAAATATTATTAATTTATTGTTAAGAAACCCTTTATGGGTTGGAGGTGGTTTACTCTCTTTTGGAATCTTGTCACGTGTGGCCTCATAAATATGTGCTTAGCCTTACGACCAGTTTGTTTGACATGTCGAAATAGTACATAGCTAAACTACAAAATAACATTACTACTCACATTTCTTTAATTGATATTCGAAACCAACACATTTCTACATAATAAATTGAACCTGATTTTTAATGTTACATTGGGTTTCATTGGTTAAATATTTTTTACAAATATGCTTATTTTTCTATCAATCAGTATTTTTCAAATAAGTTTTTGGATTTATTTATGAGATCAGATTGGTGATACAATTTATAACGACAATTTAGAAGAAAAATGAACAATTGAAGCAAAGTCGATTGAAAACAATTGTTTGAAGATAGTAGTGACAAAAAAAAACAAAGGTCGTTTAATAATTAATGATGATTGGTAATATTGCATAAGTTGAATAATGTAATGTGATAAATATTAGTATGTAAAATCTGATTTTTTTTTTTTGTCAACATTGGACCATAAATGGCCGGCCCATTAGTCAAGTTCTTGTAAATGCAAGCAGGTGACTCGATCTCAAGATGTGCAAGTGCGCATGCCTCTTGTGGACTTACCACCTGCCACTAGGCTAAATGTCACTTGCGTATGTAAAGTCTGATTAGAATAGTTATTCTAAAGATTAAGCAATAACATATAATTTAATATTTTTGATTTAAAATTACAATTGTTATTCTATAAATAATTCTATTTGAAAACGGTTTTTCAAACAACTATAAATGAGTTGAAATAGTCGTTTCAGAAAACCATTTCAAACCAATTTTTTTTATCAAATGGTGTCACCCAGAGTCATGCTTTATGTATTAAAAAAATTTGCCTAAAGCCACCAAATTTTTAAAACTTACAAAGACCACATTTTTTTGATAAAATTTGTTATAAGTTCATTAGTTTGATAACTATGATTAAGTTTTTGTATATTAAAGGCCATATATGTACAAAACTTTCACCACATTTAATATTTTTAGTTTAATATATAATAAAAAAAACCAAAAACTAATATTTACTAACGAGTCATGTATGTTTAAATACGTTTATTTATTTATTTTCAGAGAAAAAGAACTACAATATATTATGTTTGCTTTATTAGTCTATTTGAACAAAGTGACTGAAGGTTGTATTGGCAATGTTGCTGCTAAGCTCGAGATGATGGAACCATGTTCGAGTGTCAAAGATAGGTGCTTCCACAAACTCTGATGTTCTGTTTTGTTTCGGTTTTCAAGTTTCTGTTTGTGAATAAACACTATTAATAATTTTACTTCGTTCCCTCTATTGCAGGATTGGTTATAGCATGATTTCTGATGCATAAGCCAAGGGTCTCATAAGACCAGAAAATGTTTGTTTTTTAAGGGAAGCTATCAATTAGATTCTTCTTTATTTAGTTTCTGAGATTCGATTTTGTTTTTTCCTTTAGAGTGTTAATCGAGCCACCAAGTGGAAATACTGGAGTTGGATAAGCATTCACAGCAGCTGCAAAGGGATACAAGCTTGTTATTACAATGACATCTTCAATGAGCATAGTGAGCCTTTCTTTCATAGTCCGCCAATCATCACATTGTAGGTTATGACATCAGGTTTCTAGCATCCCACATCCCGTACATGATGATATTATAGATATCAATATTAAGAGTTATCTTACTCTCCTGCAAATTCTTAAATATTTCCAAAGATTTTTCTAGTTCTCCATTGCCACATAATCCATCCAGCAAGATGCCGTAAGTTACAACACTTGGTGGCACACCACGAGATACCATCTCTTGGAAGAGTTCTTCTGCAAGAGTGTTATACAATACTGTATCTGCAACCATTCCTCTCCAAGATATATCACGGAAAAGCCGCATACCATCATCAACTCTTTTAGCTTTGTAGTAGCTATGTATGAAAATAGTATACGTAGTTATATCAGAATTGCATCCCTTGCGTATCATTAAATCCAGCATCTGATTGGCCTCATCTAGGCGATTCTCCTTGCAAAACCCATCTATCATGGAATTATATGTAACGGTATAAGGACATTGACGATTCAGCCCCATTGAAGAACACTAAAGCAGCTGCTAGTAGAAGTGATGGGACAAAAAAGGTTTGGAAAATGAGAATAATTTGGGATCGAATTCTGCAGATGATATTGCTGGTTCAAAGAAAAGGTGATCACGCTTTCTCATTGTGTGGTTCATTCTAGTACCTCGATGTTAATTAATTATTCAATTAATGGTCTTGACTTTAGAGTATAAACATGATAGGTGTTAAAATTTGATTGTAGGGTGATTGGACCTGTAATGCCTTCAGCCGAGTTACTTGCTGCAGCAACAAAGCTAACATAAGCTAAAAGATGAGCTTAGGTGCTTTTAGTTGATTTCAAATATCATCACTTTGTTATATGTGTATAAAACATATGTTTATAATTTTAAGAACCTTTAGTGGAGTGAACACCATTAGAGCATCCACATTAAAGAACCCTCTAGAGAGGTTCTTAGAAAAAAAAAAAAATAATAATAGAAACCCAAAGAACCCTGATTGGCTCCGTGTCAAACTTTGTTTTTTTTTTCTAAGAACTTCCTAGGGGGTTCTTTGATGTTGATGCTCTTAGAACCTAAAATAAACAATAGAGTTCTTAATTTAAAATTTTTTATTATTTTTAATAAAAATATGTTTGGGTTCTTAAGATGGTCTTATGTCTGATCATGATACCGGTGTCATCAATCAGATCCATTAAGATGAAACTCGTGAAGGCAAGATCGGAAAAGAACAAATTTACATTGGACTATGTGTAACAACAATAGAAAAAAGGGTTTTCCTTCCATTAAATTTGCATGCATATGAAACTAAGCATGATTAGCGGGTACACATAACATTGATGAGTAATTTCAATTATAAAAACCCCTACCGACCTCAACAAAGTAAACTACCAAATTTAAGGCAAAAACGAAAAACAAAATAATGGCGTTTACTCCAAAGATAATCACATGCCTCATTGTCCTTACGATCTATATGGCAGTTCAAGCAGAGTCAGACATCAAGTGTGGGACAGTAACAGGCATACTAGCACAGTGCCTGAACTACTTGACTAATAGTGGTCCATTGGCATCAGGATGCTGCGTGGGTGTCAAGTCACTAAACAGTATGGCTCAGACCACACCGGATCGCCGACAAGTGTGTGAGTGTCTTAAAATGGCGGCTAGTGACATCAAAGGCCTTGATATTGGACTTGTGGCTGCACTTCCTACCACTTGTGGAATTTCAATTCCCTTTCCCATCAGTTTTAGCATCAATTGTGACAAGTACATCTCCATAACTTCTCTTTTTGTTTTATATTACATTTATTTTGGTTTTGTTTTCGCACATGGAAATATCTTTGAATACTCATTTGCATAGATAAATACGTACAATTAATTAGTGTCACTAATAACTTTTTCAAAAATTCTAACTAAAGATAACGAAATGAAAGTAAAGCTACCACCTTAGTTTTCGTTTTAGTTCCAAAGACTTAATCTAATAAATTATAAGTTTTTACTCCAAAATTAATTAACAACAACAACAAGTAGATTAGTCTTTAAATTATTTATTTTATTTTAGAATGACTTTAACTTTGGATGTAATATACTAATCATATTCTAATACAGTTTCTCAAAATCATAAGTGGTATAATCTAATATTACGTATGTCTGATGGGTTAGGATTATAATAAATTCTCGGTTTCTAATATTTAGTAATGAGTAGATTCAGATTCTAACATGATCCACATTTGTATTGATTGTTCGAATGTTGCAGTATATTGATAGAGTGACGTGTAAACGAGGCAAGTGACCAGACGTACGCCTAATCAAAGTTGCCAGCTTTTTAAATACCTAAATAATATTTCGCTGCTATTTCCAATATTATGACGTCATTTTCTTATTCATGTAATGATCAAATCATCTTATATGATGATAATTAACGAGGATGTATCTCTCTCTTTCTCTCATATGTTACTTGTAGTACTTGTTGAATAATAAAAGCAAACGAACTCCATTTCCGCGTTTCAATGACTTGTTAGATGTTAAAATGTAAAAGATGGTGTAAAGTAAAAACTAGTTGGATTCAAATTTACACAAGTTATAATCAAAAACAAAAAGAACACAAAACGTAATCGTACATTGTAAGCGTGGAAGGAAAAACTAGAGTCCAAAAGATACAGTCGGTATCACGCCCATAATAAAAAAGATATAAGACGAATTCAATAAAAAGGTCCTATAATTTTTTAATATAAGTATTATACAGTTTACAAAAATATATATTGATAAAACAAAATTTTTTTTTTTAAAAAAAATGACTAGACTCATCATTGACCTTTCTTAGTTCATTCAAGATTTCTTAAAAACTTAATCATAGAACCTGCTTGTAGTTTTACTAATGCATTTTTTTCTTTCTAATTCTCATAGATAATGTTTTGAAGACATGTTTATTAAATTAAAAAAAAAATCAATAATAATATATAAAAGTAATATAAGTTTTCTATTTGTAAGTTTAATATTCTTTTAGAATAATAATAAAAAATTCTTGATTTCTTTGCGATTTCTGGCGGCGATTTCCAGTGGCAAGATCCGACGGTGATCTGCGGCAATGATTGTAGGGCGACTTTTCGACGGTGTGGGGAAGGAGAGTTACAACGGTTTCTAGTATCTCATAAGGCGTATTTGCGGGTTTCGTGGAGTGTTACATCGACGTTTGTGGGAGGATTTTAGTAGCGGCGTGAGCACGGTGGTTTCCCGGGCAATGCAGGATCTCCATGTTTGCAATCTACGATTCGTTTTTGGGAGGAAGTGGGTGGGGATCCAAGCACTTCTCTGCGTTTACGGGAGTGGTGATTTGGGTGAACCTAAACATCAAAGTTTTTGGTTTTCGAAGTCTTGACATAACATATGGGTGGTGAGGTAAAGTGACATGTCATTCCCTAATCTCACTATTTCCAATCAATTTGGTTATATAGAATTTGGATTATGGTCAGTAATGGTCAAAATTGGAAACAAAAAGATTTATCTTGTGTGGAAGGGGATTGATTTAATCTCCTCTGATAATAATACATTCAGAGGGTTTTATTTCGATATGATCTGATTCTTGGTTTGGCTACAAAATCCTATGTTGTGGTTGTTTCGAAGGAATGGGCTAGTATGGAAGTTTCGAATTGTGAGTAGGATTTTAGCTAAACTAGTGACTGATTTTATCTTCAACGGAAGATTAATATCAGTTTATTATGTACTGTTTGATGTTCATATGTGGACCGATCTATTTAAGAGGTTTGGTTTGCTTTTGGGTCAGTTTTGTGATGCTAGCAGAGGTGTGATGAGCCTTTTGTTAAGGATTTCATTGTTAACTTTGAGTAGTGTGGTAGAAATTGAGAATAATTTTCAATCAACAGATTATTTTCAGTTTCAAAGAGGATTCAGTTTCAAGTATTGGTGCTTAATGGATTTCGATATTGAAGTTATTTTTGTTCTATGGTGCTTATTTTGTATGGTAACTATACAAGTTTCTTGGCTTGGAGTTTTTCT
>JAKUCM010003049.1:0-97500 GCA_023374145.1 Lepidium sativum
ATTAAAATGACTATCATCGCCATCATTATCACCACGCTTCTATATTGCAGCAAGCTCTTCTTCTGTTTCTGCCATGTCGATGTTGATGTTGCTGGTGATACATCTTCCTTTTCCTGTATTTTGAATTTTTCAATCATGCCTGTCAATACTAAATGCTTTGCTTATCGAGAGGATATATAATGCAACTCGAAACGAAACTTGTTACCTTACTACAGCTTGCTTCTTCTTCACTGCAGTTTGAGTCCCTTTCTGTGTTATTTTGGGTTATGGGAGTCTTTCTGACTCTCGTTTGCAGGCGGATTTAAAAAAAAAAAAAAAAAAAAAAAAAAAAAAAAAAAAAAAAAACAGACTTTCATGCCTTTTGTACTCGTGTATTATCTCTATTAAGGAAGCATCTTTCCTTCTCCTCAACGACCTGCACATTTCATCAATGGTTATTCGAGAAGGAAAAATTGGTCCTAGTTCTAGCCAAACGTCTGAATAATACCTTGGACACGGCAGATTGTACTTCTTCTTCTTCATAGGTGTCAGAAACTCTCTCTTTCTTGTTCATAATGTGCGTAAATGGCACTTCAATTTGCAGTCGGATTCTTCTAGGAGCAGTGCCTTGGTCCACAACAGAGTTTACATTCGTTTGATTCTCACGAGACCTAGCTGTGAATCCAGAAATGTCAACGGGACTAATCTTGCGGTCAACATGACTTTGCTCAAAAGATGACTGCTCAGGCTGATTGACATTATAGTTAAATGGATCTATGGATGCATAAGACGCTGAAGCATACTGCCCTAAAACGTTGTTATGATGTGGCGTCAAGGTTCGAGAGGACCCGGATGAAGATTGCACCTCGACTACCTCCTTGCTATTAACATGGTGTTGGTTGAACCATCTAGAAGGTACATTGTCAGGTACAAAGTGCTGTACATGAAGAAACACTAATGGTCACTCCCAGATCAATGGTTACATTCGCTTAAACATTGCTATCCCACAATGGAATGTGCCAAAAAAGGCTACCAGGAAATACTTTCCATTTAAGAACACATGTAAGATAAATCTCCTGTTTATAATATGTGAGACGCTTAAGAGCTACTGATCATTCTAGTTACCTGTTGGCTAGCAACTTCAGCACCACCATCAACAAAAGCAACACTATCTTGGCGAAATGGGTACTCAGTAGACAACAGTCTTGTATTTTCAGGCCAATGCATCATATTCGGAAATGCAAAGTCTTTCCTTTCACTAGAGAATTCATCGCGGTTATGGAATACCTCATCTAAGACATCTGTCAAGGATGCATCCTGTATAGCAGCACCATCCTGAAAGTGTAGTCCGTAATCCCAATTTCCAACATCGCTAGAATACATTGAATCCATATGCGATGCAACAAAACCAATGCTTGACTGTGAAGGATAATATGCTTTGTCATTCATTTGAGAAGAGCTAAGCCCATAAGAAGTTGAAATGTTCTGTAGCAGAAATAATAACAAGCCAGTTTACGATGGGACTCGATCAAGAATTAGTTACAAATTACTATACTGAGAGAAAATAAATTCACAGAACTAACACACACCCTAATATATATATATATATATATATATATATATATACCTTAACTAGAGTTTTACCCAAAGCACGGTCTTTGGCACGAGAAGTTTTAGCTTGAGGGACAAGAGTATTATTAATTATTGAAACATCAGGTTTCACATCATCACCCTTGTCGCTTAAACACCTCTTAGTGTCATTCGATCTATCTAGAGCATGTACACGAGATGTAGCAGTTTCTTGGACCATATCAGAAGAAGTATCAGCAGGAGAGCATCTAGTGGTGGTGGGAGTGGAAGTCACATTCTCTATTTCGTCACAGTTTGCAGTACCACAACTATCACTAGGCTTGTGGAACAAGCGACATAAAACATACGGATTCTGTTACAAATACACAGAAAATAAACATATAAGCAGAAGAGTGTTACCAAATCACAGGTAAACAAACCAAAAAGTCACCTTCAAAGACATCCAAGAGTCCTAATACTTTAAACTAAACAAAGTCAACTCAATTATAGCCATTTCAATAAACAAGTTCTTACTATATGAAGCTCCCAAAGACCTCAAAACCATGGATTAGCTTGAAGCAGACAAGAATCTAGAATTGACCTTAAATAGATGAGGAAAGGAGATAACCTGACCTGGCCAGGTCCAGTGCCGTCTAGTTCCTTGTCTGTGGCACGATACTCGTGCATAATCCAATTAGTGCGTTCTCCTCTAGGAGCTCTTCCACGATAGAAGACAAGAGTCTTCTTCATACCAATAATTATCTTCTTAGACTTAATGGTTCGATCTTTCCCAGTAGCTTTCCAGTAACCAATGTCAGTAGCTCTATTAGAACGGTGACCACTTGGATACTTCCGATCACGAGGACAGAAGAAAAACCACTCTTGATCATCAGTCTTTATCACCGAAAGCCCTAAAAATCAATCAAATCAAACAAAAAACTACTTTTATCCATCACTTACTCACACTAATCCAAAATTTACAAAAAGTTCTAAACTTTCATTTCTCATCTCTGCAACTCTGTTCCTTGTTTTCTAAGTATAGAATTCTTAGAGAAGAAGACTAACCAGGTAAATCCCATGGCTCCCACTTGCAAACATCGATCTCTGAGATAACTCGTACCTCAGAATCACGGCCGTTGATTTTTAACCTCAGATAATGATTAATGAGTTCTTCGTCTGTTGGTCTGAATCTAAAACCTAAAGGTAAAGCTTCCATAGACAATATCGCAAGTGGCTCCGTCGTCATCTTCTCAAATCTCTCCGACAACGTTTTTTTCAGAAAAAAAAAAACTCTTTAGCACATAGAACCTGAAGTAGAAATCTTTGGAGAGTGACGTCAAAGTCTGAAACTGGCTCGAGCACTTGGTCGTTGTAGTCTGCCAATTGTTTCATGTTCCGGTTCGCACGTGACGTCAAAGTGTCTGAATTACCTATGTTACCCTTGACTTACTCCAAATAATTACGGAATTACGGTTTGAGCTCAATCGTGCGCACGGCGGTCAAACGGTTTTATGCGCCGTTACTTGCTTTTGACTCAGGCTACGTGCCAGGGTCCACTCATTAGATTCCTTCACGTGGTCTTAATGTCCTATAAAGTAAAAAAAAAATTGCTCGATACATAATTATATTGTTACTTAATTTTTTCCCAATTCTGGCATTTGTTTTATTTCTCTGGCATATGTCGTAATTCTGACTAATAAAATCTGGAATCCATATGTTCAACATCAGGTCCATTGTTTTTGTCGTAATCAATCAATACATATTGTGTTGACTGGTTCCTGCTTTCTGGATATATTTGGTCTTTGTTTTTTACAGAATCTGTTTTTGAAAAACTAGTTTTTAATTTAAAAAACTGTTTTTATATTACAGTTTACCATTCAAATTTTTAACTTCTACATCTTTCTAAAAAATTGAAAAACTAGTTTTCAAAAATCTAATGTTATTTTTCTCAAAATTAAAATTCAAATTTTGGAATTTTTTGGAAACTAAAATCATTGAGAAAATCAAAAACTAAAACTAAAAATGAAAATTTAAAAACCAAAAACTAAAAATTAGAAACTAGAAAAAACTTCTCCATTCATGGCCGACATCTACTGTTTCTATAGAAAATATTGATTCAATTCTATTTAGATGGAAAAACATAAATTTACTAGAATATTTTTTTGTTAGTATAATCTAACTAATGATTTTATCATTATATATAATAAATTAAAAAAACTAATTTTAAAATATAGATTGATTTTTGTGGATCCGATAGTAAAAAATTAAAAAAACTACAAAAGTAGTTAATTTTTTATTTGAAATTTTAAACGTTGTTTCGGATAGCTTATAAATCTGGAAGATTTACATAAAGCCCAAAATAGTGAATACAAAAAAGATAAAAGGGATAAAAAGTAAAAACTGTTTGGCTCCATAAAACATAAAGTACAATAAAGCTTCGAGCTCTGTTAAAGTTACGTTTCCGTAACTTCTAGTCCCCCAATTATTGCTACTTTTAAAATGGGCTTCAGTATGGTATCTCGGCCCACTAGCATTTAAGTCCATCAAATATCACAAGTGGGCCGGTGTTTTCTGTTTTCATTTCCTCCCATAAATAAACAACCAACCAAACAAAACTCTGTGCTCTTTCCACTTCTGTATTCTCTTCTCATGCTCTCCTCAGCCATGGAGGGAAGAGGAGTGACTGAAACTCTGCTGAAAACATCGACGGAGAACCGCGAAGAAGAGGATGAATTGGGGATGAAGGAGAAGGTTTGGAGAGAGTCTAAGAAGCTATGGGTTGTGGCTGGACCAGCGATCTTCACAAGATTCTCAACGTCAGGACTATCTTTGATAAGTCAAGCTTTCATTGGTCACCTTGGTTCCACTGAATTGGCTGCTTACTCCATCACTCTCACTATTCTCCTCCGTTTTAGTAATGGTATCTTGGTAAGTTTACGTACTTACGCATTTATTAACTTAAGAATTATACAACTATTTTATCACTTCCATCTTCCTCTAATTCTTTTAACTGCAAACTTGTAAACCAAAATTTATATAAAAAATTATTTATGTTTGTGATAAAGATTGAATTATTTTGTGTAGCAAAAACAAGTCATTGTTAATTGTAGTTTAATTGATAGAAAAAGTGGAGAATATTATATGAAACGTACCACTAGTAACAAAAGTGGTAGAATATATTGATTCTAGAAAAAGTTCAGACAAAGATATGGTAAGAAATTACGCAATATAGATGAATAGTCGGAAAATTAATTTAAAATAAGACGAAATGTAAGAAGATTCATTTGCCACTAATATATGTCCAAGCCTCAGCTGCCATTGGCATCGTTTTTGTTCTAATTGGCCTGTAGCATTCTTAAGAGATTCGTAGATTCCCTAATACATGTATAGAATATGTGTTAGTTTATCTTGTATCAGGGGAAAAAAATTATAATCAAAAGTCAAATTATTTCTTCTGAATCCTACAGAAATCTGGATTGTATTGCCATTAAATACACAAATCGATTTCTAATAATAATTGAAATCACAATTGAAAAGGTTCAAACTCTATCAAAGAAAATCATTCATGTCCATTATTTTAGGACATATTAGTTTGTCAAGTTTTACCAAATGGGTTCTTATAAATTTATGAATACCATTTAAAAAATATATTATACATAATATTCTTCTTACAAACATGACATTATACAGTTTACATGTTCTACATATCTGTTTATATAGCGTTAAGTACTTAGACCAGTTTTTATGACATACATATGTCTTCCATTATCTAAAATTAATAGGTTATTAATAACGAACCATCAATGACAAATTATGCAGATAGGCATGGCAAGTGCACTACAAACACTATGTGGTCAAGCCTACGGAGCCAAACAATATCATATGCTTGGGATTTATCTTCAACGATCATGGATCGTCCTCACAGGCTTTGCCATTTGTCTCATGCCCATCTTCATCTTCTCAGGCCCTATTCTCTTGGCCTTAGGTCAAGAGGAACGCCTTGTTCGTGTGGCTAAGACCATAGCTCTATGGGTCATAGGCATTAACCTCTCCTTCGTGCCTTCTTTCACTTGCCAAATGTTCCTCCAAGCTCAGAGCAAGAACAAGATCATTGCTTATGTGGCTGCTGTCTCCTTAGGGGTTCATGTCTTCTTATCGTGGCTCCTAGTGGTTCATTTCAATTTTGGGATTGCTGGTGCCATGACCTCGTCTCTTGTTGCACATTGGTTGCCTAACATTGGTCAGCTTTTGTTTGTCACGTGCGGTAAGTGTAAGGACACGTGGAGAGGATTCTCTTGGTTGGCTTTCAAGGATCTTTGGCCTGTTTTCAAGCTATCCGTATCTTCCGGTGGCATGATTTGGTATCATTCTCTAATCTCCTCAAGTTTTGTATTGCATCGAGTCATAAAATATCAACAAACGTCTCGTAACCAACTAACCATCTCCATGTATATATTGTCATGTCCGTTGAAATAAAAGATTATCATTTAAAAGGTGGCCTAATTAGGCTCGATAATATGAATTATTGGACTAAATCTAATGCCAAATTAGCCAGGAAATGATACTTAACATTTTTTAGGGAATGTGGAACGTGGAACTTCTGCAAAGTAATGCTTTGAGGTCCTAATCCTAATACCACTAGGCTATCATCTCCTAATTCTTATAAGCTTATTGATCTGAGAATAGTCGGATGGCAAAATGTTATGGTTATAAAAAAAGATTGTCTAAGTACTTTATTTCACCTTGTCAAAGATAAGTTTGAATATAACTTTATAGAGAGAATGACAGATGTAACTACTATGCAATTTTTTTTAAAAAATAGATATCATTATGATAACTAATACTAGTATTTACTTTCTTTTGCGATAATAATCTTGGGCAGCTTGGAGGTATGGTACACCTCAATATTGATTCTGCTCACTGGAAACTTAGAAAATGCTGAGGTTGCTCTCAACGCACTTGCAATCTGGTAAACTCCATTCATATGTTTCTTTCTGGTCTCATCAAATTCCAGCTAAAATCAAATTGAATGAGTATAGTTATAAATTCCGCAGCATCAATATAAATGCACTGGAGATGATGATAGCATTCGGCTTCATGGCAGCAGCAAGGTGCATACACACACACACACATATATTTATAAATCATTCTATGAAAAATATTTACAGAAAATCTATAACAATGTATGCAACAGTGTAAGAGTTTCAAACGAAATCGGGAGTGGAAACGCTAAAGGAGCCAAATTTGCGACAATTATAGTAGTTATGACATCACTTTCAATAGGAACAATCATCTTCATAGTCTTCATGTTACTAAGAGGAAGAGTTTCATACGTTTTCACAACAAGTGAAGTAGTAGCCGAACAAGTAGCAGATCTTTCTCCACTCTTGGCCTTCTCTATTCTTTTGAACAGTGTTCAACCTGTTCTCTCTGGTATATATCTTTCTCTATTTGAAGTATGTGTGAATGGTTATTAATATTGAACCGATATTTGATGTGTAATGTGTCTTGAACCGGTTTTGACCGGAACAGGAGTTGCTATTGGAGCAGGATGGCAAAAATATGTGACTTATGTTAATCTTGCTTGCTATTATCTTGTCGGAATTCCTTCTGGTCTATTCCTTGGCTATGTCGTTGGTTTGCAAGTCAAAGTAAGTCAATTTTAATTACTCTTTTAGTTGTTTGTAAATTGATATATACATTCACATAATCACATTAACCTAATATAGTTTTTTGTTTGGGTTCAAATTTAAGGGTGTTTGGTTAGGAATGATTTTTGGAATCTTCGTACAAACTTGCGTACTTACAATCATGACTATACGAACAGACTGGGATCAACAGGTTTGTAATATTGATTATTAATTAGTTCTTAAAGAAATTTTTTGCAGCCAAACTAATAACTTATTTTATTGTTTTAAAACATTTCAGACTTCTTCATCTCTGAAACGTTTGAACCGTTGGATTGAATCAGAATCTCAAAGTCGAAACCAAACTTAAACAAAAGAATAATTGTGAAGATTGTGATTAAAAAAACTCGAGTTTTTATTCGAATCAAAGTTTCTACTTGACTCTTAATCTCTCTTTTTTTTAGTTGTATACACTTCTGCATAGTGTTAACGCATTTATACAACCAGAGTGACAATCTTCAGCTCAATGAATAATTTTCCCATTGTCCATGATTTACAAATATAGTTCTTTTGAAGTTAATGATTGAACAAAGAACAAGGACAAGAATATTAGGAGATTTCAAAAAGAGCAAGCCAATGATTGCATTAGGAGGCTTCACCCATAGACCTAGAGTAGGACAAACATGGCGACCAATATAGATAAAGTGTAGTCAGAAGTCAGAACAATATAAAGTTATTTTGATGCTTATATTAACATAAGTTTGGAACATTACTAACTGTCGATTATTCAACTAGTTTGAAGAGGCTCGGTATTGAAGATATAAGAGCTCAGGTGAGGGATTTAATATGAGTTTGGGATGAGATTTCGCATGGGTTTCTCCGGTCCCATAAAATATATAGGTCGATGGTCAAGAATTTTATTGTTACAAAAAAAAAGAAAATTGGAGTGTTATGAGTTCATTATACCATTTGTAGTGAGAGTTTTTAATAAGAGTTTTTCTACCAAAAAGTAATAATAAAATAAATAATAACATTTTATTGAGAAAGTTTTTTTCATAAAATGTAATAGAGTTTCTCATCTGAAAAATTATAGGTAGAAATTCTAAAAATATTGAAAAACTCTTACAATTAAAAAATAATATATAATTTTTTGTTAATATATATTTTTTTAAAAAGATTTTGTGAAATAAGCAAAAAAAATCTAAAATTTTAAATGATTAAATTTATCTAAGTATATTTTAAAGATGTATGATTTTTCTAAACCACGTTTAAGGAAACAAAATTTATCTTAGTATTATACTGACTTTTTCAATTATATGTATATAACTCTCTGACAAGGAGTTCGTAATTATGTGTGCTATTGTATTTTAAAATCGTTTTAATATAATATTAGTTGTAGAAAAAAAAACTTGTTTGAATATGGTGATGACTTTGGTGCGTCTATCTACTCATATTTTAGTCAAATTTCATGCAAACTTTATTTTGAAACACAATTCATGTAAAAGAGTAATGTCAATAATTGGTTTTTAATATGTTGTGTAGTCAAGAGTTAAATTTGTGATACTCCGTTTGCAGTCATATGAAACTAACGAGTCAATCTTACAGTTATGATGCACTCAAAGTAACTATGATGTGCTTTATTTCCCTTCATTGCAACTCTCCCTTCTTCTTTTTTTTTGTGTGGTGATAAAGTGTTTTTGTGAACTTTTATTTGGTGAACTACTAAAATATTTTTTTGTAACTTTTATTTAATTACTCCTTTAAATTTTTTTTTATAAAACTACCATTAATGAAAAATTTCACGTTATTAGATAAAAAAACCTATGAAAACCTTTTGTAACATTGTAGGTTTCCTTGTCAAATGATGTAGGTTTTCGTTTTTCTTTGTTGTAGGTTTAAGTGTCTTATGTTATGTAGGTTTAAAAGTTAAATTTTCTGGATTAAGTTCTCATGAGTTTAGTTTATTTGTTGTAGGTTTCTCGTTAAATTCTCCTGTTTTGTAGGCTTATAAGTTCAACTTTGTCTGACATTTCTCATATGAAACTTTGAACGCTTTTGTTTTGTAGGTTTATGTTCGCCTTGGTTGTCGGTTAAGATTTCCGTTATATAGGTTTTGTTTTGTCTGTTGTAGGTCTAATGACTCTCTCTTGTAGGTTTTTCTATGGTATCTTTTGTAGGCTTAGTTACCATTCATTGTAGGTTTTGAAGAATTGAATTCTCTTATTTCTCGAATTAGTTCTCATGTTATGTAAGTTTTGTTTTTGTTTGCTGTAGGTTTAATGATTTTTGTTGTAGGTTTTGATATGGTCTCTTTTGTAGGGTTTTTGTCAGTCATTGTAGGTTTTGTAGGATTGATTTCCCTTATTTCTCAATTTAGTTCTCATGTTATGTAGGTTTTGCTTTTGTTAGTTGTAAGTTTAATGATTCTTTATTATATGTTTTCTATGGTCTTTTTTGTAGATGTATGTTTTATTTTTAACGTCTTCGTTGTAGGTTTTTATAGTCTTTGTTGTAGTTCTATTTTTCATTTCTACGGTTTTTCTTGTAGGTTTATATGTGTAAGACATCTTTCTCTACTAATAAGTTTACTTTTACGTCTTGTAGGTTTTCCTATTTCATCGTTTTCCTGTTAGTATAAGATTTTGTTTTTATGCATTGTAGGTTTTACTTTATATTCTAGGTTTTTCTTGTTTCTTTTGTAGGTTTTTCGGGTATAAAAGCTAGAAGGTTTAAAAACTGTTTGTCTCAACATTTAAAACACACATACATTCATCTTCTACATAAAGAACGCTATCAACGACCGTTAACACCATTTTCATCTTTATTCAAGCTATTACTTATTTTTGTATGTTTAATTCTCATGTTTAGTAGGTTCATTTTGCATATTATATAACTTTGCATTCAAATTCTTAGTTCAATTATTAAGTTTAGACATGTCAAAACAAAAATACTAAAAATTGTAAATTTTTTTTTAAATAACACGTTTTTTACTACACCTATTTGAAAAAATAATTCAAACAAATCAGCAAGTTTTAAACAAAATATATAATGAACCAATAAATCTACAAAACTGAAACACTTTAAAACAAAACGATTTTAAATTTAAAAAGTTTAGAAAAAAATTATGAAAATATATAAATTATAATAGCATCTCATTTTCTTTCTTTTTTCAGTAATGGTGTCTTGGTGATATACTCTACTCCAGTCTCTATTCATTTTAAAAAAATCTAATTTATTTGTATGGATATTAGTTCTCGTGTAACAAGTCCTATCAACTCTTATAGAAAAAAGAGAAAAAAGAAAAAAAATCTCCTACCTGTTATAGATATATTTATGTAGATTGAATAATTACACATGTTATAAATATAATAAGTATGTATATAAAATAACTATATTATTTTATTATGTTATTTATCCACTTGAAATCCATTAAATAGGACATTATCTCTTGTAAAATATACACCATAAGAAAATGAATAAAAAGCTTAATATACTATCTCTCAGCTATCTCCGATACATCCCATCCTCTCTCAATCTCTCATTATATGTAATGATATAATTCTGTTTATAAACAATAATATATTATATTATAATATATGCATTCAGACCTATTTTATAATATATTATCAACACAAAATGATTTGATATCGAAAAAAAAACTTTTGTCAAATTTATTTTTATAATTTGTAATAATGGGTGGCTAGATTCCCATATATGTATATTATATATTAACTTATATGTCATTGTAATGGCCGAAATACCGTGTGGGTGGTTCACTTTCCATAAATTTACTTATGTCCTGAAGATATTTACCAAAACGTTCTAGAAGAACGATAAAATTTTAATAATGTTCAGAAGACATTTGAAAAAATGTTCCTAATGAACAGAAAAATTAAATTAAAAAAATGGTCCCGCAACTATTTACAAAATCGTTCTTGAAGAACGCTAGAAACATAAAAATATAAATTTTGTCCACAAGAACAAATAAATAACAAAAATAAATTGTCCAGAACACAAACAATACATTTAAAATTATTGTGGTTTTAGTTAATGCCAATATGTGGTTATTCCTTTCCATAATTTGATTGAATCATTATAATGTTATCATTGGTAAATATTAATTTTGATAAATTTATTTAGTTATATTTTATAACGGTTATGAAAAATACACATATATATTTTTTCTAACTAATCTGATCATTATTTTAACGGCTACATACAATTTTTTTATGTACAAATGCACTCATTTTTCTCTCATCTCTTTACTCAAAAATTTATTTTCATCTCAGAAGTTTTCTCTCTAAGAAAATCTGTTTAAGTTCCTTGTTGAAAGAAAATGCGTTGGTTTCGAATTTTTTGCTTCGGTATAATACTTTATGCGATTTCTGGATTTTTCGTTTGTGAATATACACCCCCACAAAATTTTGGATGAATTTTGGCTTGCTTATTTGTTTTTTATATCTCTTTGTAACCGTATGCGTGTTTCATTTTTATGTGTTTAAATAATATGTTATTTTATATTACGTTTTAATAATATTATGTTGAATATTTAAAATTGGATGATAAAATTTATGATTACTATGCAGTAATTATGTCAAATTTGGCTAAACTCGGGATCACTTCTTTTTATATATCTGAAAATAATTATATGAGATAAGCAGTTGCAGCAAGGTGGCACCTAAAAGGAAAAAAGCTATTAGATACCATCGATTAGACAAAAACGAATTCAAAAGAGCAAAAAGTTAATGCTATGATATTTTTGGTCCACAATATTCATGATGGTTTAAAAGATGAATACATAACAAAAGAAGATCTTGCAGATCTTTGGCAATCACTCAAAGCCATTTTCATCACTAGAAATATGTGATCTTACCAAAAGCTAAACATGAGTGGTTGAACCCCAGTTTCAGGATTATAAAAGTGTAAATGAATATAGTTCTGCACTGTTTGACATTAATTCTAGAATAATGTTATCTGGAGAGAATATAAGTGATTGTGATATGATCGAAAAAACTCTCCAAACATTTCATCTTGGAAATGTAGTCCTGCAACAACAATATCAGGCTAATGGATACACGAAATATTCAAAATTAATCCAATTTCTTCTTCTAGCGGAAAAAATAATGAACTTGTAACACTAAACCATCAGTTATATCCTATTGGTTCAACATCATTCTCAGAAGCGAATGTTACATTATCAAATTATAATAATTGTGGAAGTGGACGCGATCGTGGTAATTATCGTGGTCGTGAACGAGGAGGATATGAAACGTGGACATGGACGTGGACAAGGAAGAAAATCTTGTCCTAATGATTTCAACAATGAAAGGAATAATCAAAGGTCAAAAAGAAAGAAAGTTGGGTAAAGTCAACATGAAGAAAGTTGCTATAGATGTGGCATTAAAGGGCATTGGTCGCAGTAAGCCAAATGTTTTTGCCAATCTACACCATGAGTCACAAAAAAAAAAACAAAAAAAAACCAACTTCATTTTTGGCAATGCTTGACGTTCTTTTGATAATGAAGTTGGGCGTTCTTTTGACCGTGAAGTCGAGCCGTCCTTTGATGGTATAAATAATTATATATATCTCGATGTGGATGCTTTGTTTGTTGATTCTTTTGATATCAGCGAAAACCAAAAAGAATAAAATCTTCATGAAGAAGAAAGTATGAAATAATGTATAAATAGTTATGAATGCATAATATTGTTTCTGTCTTGTTTGTGTTTTGTAAAATTGTTTGTGTTGTAATATAAAGTTTGTTTTTATTATATTAACGCATCTCTTATGATCTTTTCAAATTAGAAAATGTTGAAGTTCGAATACAAAGATGGAGATATGTGTCTGGCAGACAGTGCTACAACGCACATAATACTTAAAAATAAAAATTATTTCTCCTCCCTTAAAATGAACAATTTCGCCAGAAGCGTAAATATTATATCTGGTAATGCAAAAATTATTATCGGCTCCGGAAAAACTTGTTTTTTAATGCCAAAAGAAACAATACTTGAGATAGATAATGCATTATACCCCCAAATCTTGTAGAAATTTGTTAAGTTTCAAAGATATCCGAAAAAATAGATAGCACATAGAAATCATGAATAAAAATGGTGTTGAATATCTTTGCATTACATCAGCCAATTCAGGAAAGAAATGTATATTGGAAAAGATGCAAGATTTATCCTTCGCACTATATATCACAAAAATAAACATGATTGAATCGTATATTACAGTAAACCAGAAGCTTACATGTACCTTCAAAATTTGACATGAACATTTATGGCACCCTGGTTCAGTCATGATACAAAAAATTATGGAAAATACAAATGGCCATTCGCTGAAAAACAAGAAGATTTTTCAAGCGAAATAATTTCAATGTAATGCTTGTTCTCTTGGAAAACTAATTACTCGATCATCACCAGCCAAAGTTGAAAATGAATCTCTGGTATTCTTAGAAAGAATACATGGTAACATATGTGTACCTATGCGGACCATTTAGATATTTTATGGTATTAATTGACACATCTAGTTGATTGTCACATGTGTGTCTATTGAGCATACAAAATATGGCTTTTGAAAAATTCATTGCCTAAATAATCAAGTTGAGGGCTTAATTTCCTTATTATACAATAAAGAATGTAAGGCTTGATAACGCTGGTGAATTCACTTTACAAGCTTTCAATGACTATTGTATGTCATTGGGAATATATGTTGAGCATCTAGTCCCACATGTTCACACACAAAATGGCAGGGTTGAGTCTTTGATCAAACAGTTACAAATTATTGCTAGACCTTTAATGATGAGAACAAGACTCGTAGTTTCAATATGGGGTCATGCAATTTTGCATGTTGCGGCACTAATTCAAATAAATCCGAGTGCATATCATAAGTACTCCCCATTAGAATTAACATCTGGCCACAAGCCAAATATATCTCATCTTTGTGTTTTTGGATGTGCGGTTTATGTCCCTATAACACCATTGCAAAGAACAAAAATGGGACCACAAATGAGATTGTAGATATGTATTGGGAATATATCACCAAGTATACTTTGGTATCTGGAACCAAAAATGGGTGATATGTTTACTACACGTTTTGTCAATTGTCATTTTAATAAAGATGAATTCTCAGCATTGGGGGGAGGAACTTAAGAAACTCCAAAAGACATTACATGATACACACCATCATTATAGAACCTTATTCCCTTACGAAATAACGTAAAGTGGAAGTTTAGAAAATTGTGCATTTACAAAATATGGCAAATCAAATATCAGATGCATTCACTGATACAAAAAGGGTGACAAAATCATATATACATGTTGTGAACATTCCATCAAGGGTTATTGTTCCGGGAAAAAATGATGGAAACATAGCAAATGAGCCTAAGGTTCAGTTGAAAAGGGGGATACCAATGGGATCAAAGGATAAGAATCACCAAAAGAAAAAGAACTTGAGAGAAATAAATAAAAATGGTCAAGAAGAATTAAATTATATAGAGAAAAGTCGTGAAGACGAAAATAAAGAAAAACATGAGATTTCCATCAACTATGCCCAAAACGGAAAAATTTGGATTATAAATGAAATAGAAGATAATAATGGATTTTTTTCATTCTTTGTATGTATCAAAAGATATTGATAATGAAAGTGATGATCGAGATCCAAAGTGCATATCAGAATGCCAAAAAAGATTTGATTGAGAGAACTGAAAAATGGCCATGAAAATTGAAATGAACTCCCTTAATAAAAGAACTTTTTTTGTATCTATTGTCATAACGCCTGAACATGCAAAACCCGTTAGGTATAAAAGGGTCTTTATTTGAAAAATAAATGAGAAAAATGAGGTAACAAGCTATAAAGCCCAACTTGTGGCCCAAGGTTTTTCTGAAAGGCCATGAATTGATTATAAAGAAACATATTATCAGGTAATATATGCAATTACTTTCAGAATTTTGATGACCTTAGCAACATATAAAAATTTAGAAATGCTTCCAATGGATGTTGTGACAACATATCTATATAGATCACTTGATAATGAAATATATATGAAAATCCTAGATGGATTAAAGATGTATGGAGCATTGAACTCAAGATCTATAGAAATATGCTCAGTTAAACTACAACGATCACTTTACGGATTAAAATAATTCGGGCGCATGTGGTATAATCGCTTAAGTGAATATTTGTTTAGTAAAGGATATACCAACAATGTGTTATGTCCTTGCGTATTTATCAAGAAATATATATCTAGGATTGTATTCATTGTTATATATATATATATTGATGACTTGAACATAATCAGAACCTTAAAGGAAACTGATGAGACAAGAACTCATATAAAGAAAGAATTTGAAATGAAATATCTTGGACATAAAAGTTTTTTTCTTGGACTCCAGATCGAACATTTTCGGGATAAAATTTTTGTACATCAATCAAATTATATGTAAAGGATCTTAAAACGCTTTTATGTGGATAAAGTGACTCCTTTGAGTACTCCAATGGTCAATAGATATTTGAATATCGATAAAGATCTATTTCGAACTTGTGAAAATAACAAAGAGGTATTAGGTCATGAAGTACCTTATATGAACGCTATTGGTAGGCTCATGTATCTTGCGAATTGCACTATACCAGATATAACATTCGCTACAAATCTGCTTGCAAAATAAAATTCATCAACCACTCGTTGACATTGAAATGGAATAAAACATATATTTCGTTATCTCCAGGGAATAACTAACTTGGGATTATTTTAAAAATAGAAATTCTAGTGTCGATTTAGTTGGTTTTGCAGATGCAGGCTATTTATCAGATCAACATAAAGCCTAATTGCAAATCGGATATGTTTTCACAATAGGAGGCACTGCAATTTCTTGGCGTTCCCAAAAGCAGAATCTAGTTGCTACCTCCTCAAATCATGCGGAAACAATTTCACTTCACCCGAAACATGTAGAGAATGTGTGGCTCAGGTCCATGACTCAATACATACAAGAAGCAAGCAGAATAGTCATAAATAAAGGGCCAACAAAATTGTTTGAAGACAATGCCGCTTGTGTCGCCCAGAAGGTTATATTAAGAGCGACCGCACAAAGCATATCCCACCAAGATTTTTCTCTTACTGAGATATTGAAAAGAATCAAGAAGTGGATATTTAATATATACGTTCATAAGACAATGCAACAGATCTCTTCACGAAAAATGCTTTATACTACACCATTCAGAAAACATGTTCACAATATCAGAATGCGTAAATTACGAAACTTAAGATATCTATCTTTTCAGGGAGAGATTACATCAATGTACTGTTTTTCTCTTGTTATAGTTTTTATCCCACTAAATTTTTCTATGACAAAGTTTTTAATGAAATAATGTGTAATACATAATTAGCGATACGTAATTAAAGAATAAGTTATAAATATATATATATATATATTTGATTTATTACCTATGTTATAAATATATATAAAATTTTAGATTATTTTATTATTTTACTCACCCACTTTAAATAGAACATTTACCTCCTATAAAATACATACACAAAATTATAAATAAAAAGCTTAATATAGTATCCCTCAACTATTTCCCAGACGTTCCACTTTCTCTTCTCTCAATGCAATAATATAATAATATACTTTAGCTATTTTATAACACTACTAACTCTTTTTGGTTCTGTCAACTCATCAATAATTCACTACAAAAGAAAAATTGATGTCTATTTCTTTTTTGGTATCATAGTGATGTCTATTTCTTCCATGATTATTACTACTAACAGAAAGCAACGTACCATCAATATGTTCTGTGATTATGTTTTTTTTGTCTTCCCTTCTGTAGTTAATTTCCTCTTCTTTTTGTAACAAAACTGGATATATAACTTATTTTTTTGTAACGTTTCCTGAAATAACAAGTCTCATGGTCTCGTGATAATGTTATATACTCTTGACGATTATGTCATCAAGATTGGACAGGGAGTAAGAACTTTGTTGTTGGATAAATTGGAAGCATTAGTTGTTTTGTAATTTTTTGCTAAACTAAAGTAATTTCAGGTCCGTGATCATAATTCTGATTAATAATTACTCGCACTCATGACACATAATGTAATGACGTTGTAACTAATACAGTTGTGACGTGACTGCTTACGTAGATTTTTTTGTCGGCCTTGTCGTAGCTTGTTTAGGTTTCTTCTACTACAAATCTTATCATTCACGGCAAGATTGATCTCACATGCTAATCATGTACTTTTACAATTTTTAGATCAATTCCAAATAAATTAGTTTAAGAACTGTTTACATTTCTAAAAGCTTTTTATTTTTTAAACAAATGATAAAGAGGGAATATAATAAATTATATAACGTGAGAGTTAGATCGATGTCAATAAGACGAAAATCAAAGCTTTGTTTATAATTTTTTGACGGCGATTTCTTATTAGTATAAAAGGTTGAAGTGGACGACAAAGATAATGGTTAAACTGACGTCAAGTTTGAGAGAGTGTCCAATTTGGTTGCCACTAATGTTCAATTGTCAATTTCTCATCGGTCAAGTCCTTTTTGCTTCTCCACTTATATTTATATACGGAGATCGCACTTTATTTGTTAACCCATGTCTTATTAAAGAATTTCAAAAAGATTTATCTGCTTTGAAATCAGTTTTATAACTCAAATTTTGGTAAAATATACGTAATATTTTAACTATTTGATCAAATGTATTGAAGTAAAATAGGTATATTCGTTAACTTAAAAAAATATAGATATAATGATTTATATATTTTTCTTTCTTTTAGTTAAGTTTGCTAAAATTGCTCTAAACATTTTATTAAAAAAAACTGCTCTAAACATGTTACGACAGATTTTTAATTAAATGTTTCAGTGAGGGTATTATAAACATGTAACTATCGATCATTAATGGAACTTGAATTTGATGTTGAAGTTTTACTAACTAAGAAAATAGCTTGTTGGAGGGGAACCTTCGAGTTGAATCAGAGTATCTTTTCTCTGCCTTGGAGTTTTTGCTTCAAAGCTCAAACTTCCGAAGAGCAGCTCCTCATGTAGTTCGACTGATTTATATGGCATCAAAACATGGAGTAATTCAGAATATATTTCATAATCAAAAACACAAATCTAATTTTTATTCAGAATATATTTCATAATCAAAAACACAAATCTAATTTTTATCTAAAATTTCTGGTGTGTGTATAAATTTCTTCACCCAAATAATTAATTTATGTACTTCATTTAAGTCAGTTATTGTGTTGTTTAGTCTTCCAAATTATGCTTTGTACTCTTAATCCTTAATCAATGGAAAAAACTGTTTGACAAAAAAAAAGTTTAAATGACTTCACATAAAGAATACTAGGGCCTTAACTGGCACTAGTTTTCTGAATAATTTTTTAGGTTACTTTTTCACAAAAACCAATTTTTTAACCAATAAATTTTTGTAAAACTAGTTTTTCTTAGAAATAAGAAAACTAACTTTTAAAAGTTTCTACTAATTTCTAAAAAAAAAAAAAAAAACAGGTTGTATTAGTTTTTCCAAAAAGTGAATTGAGAGCTTCTTTTTTTTTTTTTACTTTTTTATTTAGTTAACTAATATATGGTTCTCAAAACTCTAGTAAGGAATATTATAACTTCAAAATATAGAGTTTTTAGTAGAAAACATAACTATTAAAACTATTTTTTTTAATTTAAATATAATTTAAATAATCATAAAGAATACTGAAAATACTAAAAGTTATAAATAAAAATTATGAAATTTTGTATAGAAATATAAACAGAAAAAAAAATATCAAACCCTTTATATTTTGAAACAAATCAGTATATCTTAATTAACTCAAAGTAGTTGCTAGTTTTAATGTATTTTGGTTTTTTAAAATTGATTTATTCTGTAACACATGGTCAAAATAATTAAAATTACATATTGGAAACTAATTTGACTTGGTCTCCTAGTTAAAAATTTGTTAGAATCAACTAAAAAACAGGAAAAAAGTCAATCGAATCGTGACCTTACCAAAAGGGTCAAAACAAACTCCGAATTATGGTATCTCAAATTTTAATCTTGTACTATTCGTTGACTGTTTATAAAACCATGAACTTTGTGTTGACTTAGCCGTTTTAACCCGTCGTTAAGTTTCTAAACGGAAAACAGTAACCCTGTTAATCTCTGTTAATAAAACACCGTTAGTAAAAACTGTGCATTTTAGTCAAAACTATGCGTTTAAAGTAAAACGAACAAAGCTAATTGGGATAAAAAATCCCTAAAACCAAACCCTAAATCGATTTGGGGGATTGTCGATTTTGTTTTCTCTATCATCAATTGTCGATTTGGGATTGTTGACAATGCCGCGACGAAAATCACTAGCATCACGGAGTATAGTCCATCTTCATCCACCTCCACCGAAGTCGAACAAAGCAGTGAATTGAGCAGATGAAAAAAGAAGTGAATTGAGTAAAGAAGTGAATTGAGCAAAGAAGTGAAATGAGCACAACAAGTACATTGCTTTCTTACTACCAAATGACATAAACAACAACAAACTGAATTAGGAACAGACATTCCTCTAGTCTTTACAGACAATGACAACGATTACAAAGCATATGCCCAAAATCAGTGACCACTTAGTCTTCAAGCTCAACTAATTTACAGCACTTTTGTTCCTATCCAGCTCAACCTTCAGATTGTCGACTGCAGCTTTTAATTCCTCAATCTCAGAGTTGGAAGTCTGAATTTCATTCTCCATTACTTCTACTTTGGGCACAACATCTTCTACTTCCTCATAAACGGCTTCTTCAACCCATTTGAACAAATGATCCTAAATAACCATTGTTCAAATTCATGAAAGATAAACGGCTTCTTCAGCCCATAGGTGAACGGCTTCTTCAACTCATTGTTGAAATTCATGAAAGATAAGCAAACAATAGTACATTTAATCATTGAAATCGTACCTCTTTTTTACTTATGCAACAGAAGAAAGGCCTTCCGGGATTTTCTTGTGTCTTCGATGTGAAAATTTTAACATCCAATCCACATCCATATTTTGAATGAAAACCACGGTTTCCGGAAACTTCAGAGCGTGAAGACGACTGCGAACTCATTTCCGAAAAGCTTTACAAACCCACAATCGAAAAAGAGCAAAAGAGATGACGAGGGATGAGATGAAAAGGGATGAATCGCGATTAGGGTTTAGATTTGGGTTTTTACAAATCAGTTGAAGGAAAGAGAGGTTGAGCCGTACAACAGATGAAGAAGAAGACCTAAAACGATGCGTTCCAACTAACAGAGCAAAATAACAGAGTTTAACGGGGTTAATTAAACCCGTTTAGGAACATAACGGTGGGCTAAAATGATCTAAAAGATATAAATTGAGGGTTTATTTGGCAGTCAACGAAAAGACCAAGTTTTATTAGAGAGGTTCTATAGTTCGAAGTTTGTTTTGACCCTTTTGGTAAGGTCACGGTTTGATTGACTTTTTTCCCACTAAAAAACCAATAAACTTTTAATAAAAATTTGAAAACAACATTTCTGAAATATGGTCACAGATATAGACATTAAAAATCACAAATAAAATAATATTTTTTTTTTTTACAACGATAGATAAAGAGCTAGCCACTACTATATTACAAAACGGTTATACGTTCATTCTAGTAGAAAAACTTTGTCTACAGATCAAGTAATGTTGATCTAGTTATTGTTAACAGAAAAAGTTAAATAATGCCTAAAGTCATAATCGTTTTTCTAAAACACTCGTTTTAAAACTATTTTTAAAATAAAATTCCTAAATTTATATAACTCCAATATGTTATGATCGATTTTATTTAGCAAGATTTATGATCGATTTTATTTAGCAAGATTCAATTCTTTCTAAGGGCATGTTCTTTTGTCCATCTAAACGCTCCATCTGGAAGATGAGTTTGGATGATGCATCTGCATGATGTTTTTGGATGATGTTTTTTTCCTCATCCGAAAATTATATCAGGAATATCAGTTTGGTTGAACTTATGTTTCTTTGTACATTTGTGTAAATTAGTTGAATGTAATATGTAAGTAAATGAGTAAAAAGTACATGTTTGTACTAAATTTTTTTTTTTATGATTTAAATTATATTTACACCAAAATCGTTACAAAATTCTATTGGTCGAACGAAGGCAATGGTCGAGACGACGAGAAGAGAAGCGTCGAGAGAAGAGAAGAGAAGAGCCGAGAAGAGAGATGAAAAGAGAAGAGAATAGAAGAGAAGGCCGAAGAGTCGAGAGGAGAAAAGTTGAGAGCCGCGAGCCGAGAGCTGAGAAAAGTCATAATTTTTTTAATCTTGCTTTTAATTATTAGGGTTATTTTAGTTTTTATTTATTTTAACAAACTCATCTCCCTTCGACTGCATCATTTAAACTCATCCAAAATTTTCTAAAATTTTAAATGATTTTGTTAAAATCATCATAATGCTGCATCTGGATGAATCAAATAATTGTATCTGAAAATCAACAATTTTCATCTTCATCGAGATGGATCATTTGGATGGACAAAATAAATAAAAATATATTTGGTTATCTATAAAGTTTAAAAAAACAAAAAAAAAACACAAATTCATATGGATCTCTAAACTAGATTAGTTTGGGTTTAAAGTTAAAATTCTTGTTATCTAAAAATTCGTTTTTATAAAAATGGTCAATAAATGCACAAACCTGATTGGTCCCAAGACACAACCTTTTTTGTTGGAGTATTTATGAACCACTCACTTCTACTTGCTCACAAGAGGCGTAGGCGGCTTTTCGTTTCCCAATAAAATAAAATGACGAATTAAACGACAAAAACAACATTATTTATTATTATTATAAAGACTACACAAACTGGTTCTCATTCACAATCAGAATCTCTTTATCTCTTTGTCTTCTCTTCTCTATTCATCAATTTCCTCCTACTCTTTTGGGTCATCAGAAACAAACATAAACTCCAAGATGGCCGGAGCAGGAGGAGAGCTCACGACGGCTCTATTGAAGAAGAACGTAGAAGAAGATGAATTAGGAATTAAGGAGAAAGTTTGGATAGAATCAAAGAAGTTATGGGTTGTTGCAGCTCCAGCGATCTTCACCAGATTCTCTACGTTTGGAGTTTCAATTATAAGTCAAGCTTTTATTGGTCATTTGGGTCCTATTGAATTAGCTGCTTACTCCATCACTTTCACTGTTCTTCTTCGTTTCAGTAATGGTATTTTGGTAAGACTTCTTCAATCATCAATATTTTATTTAATACACTTAATTGCGTTTTTTTTTGGTGATAGTGCTTTCAAATAATTTTTCATTAATTTCTGCAACTAACTAGCTCTATAAATGCGAGTTCCAATAAATTCATGTGCGTTACTGGAAGAAAATAAAATGTCTTTTTATAAAAGTATCATTATGATAAGTCTTTTTCGGTAAACAAAAATTCTTTCTTCAAAATAAATATTACTTTTGTTTCGTTTTAGTTGAATATTTGATTTTGATGATCCGTTCTGATTCATAAAACTGTGGATGTATTCAGAAATATAGATATCTACTCCGATGTGTTAAAACATTTATTATTATAAAAAACTAGAGAAAGTAATTTTTTTCTTTTTTGACTTAAAACTCGAAATAACGTACATCATGTGAATGCTGCTGACACTTGCCATTGCTTAAGTTGTTTGTCGAAACATGTGGTGATCTTCACAACCACAACTCTCTATATACATAATAGATTCGTATTATCTTGTAGTATTTTTATTATTATTTTACCTAGTTATGTGATTGAAACGTGTAGAAAACAAATATTCGTCTAGATCAAATTGTGGGTCGACAAGTTTGACAGGATTCATTTGCAGTCCATTTCGGTGGCCTAACTACTCTAAGAAATCAAAACTAGTTACATATTTTGTTTGTTTTATGTTTTGATTATAAAAGGCCAAAATCCATTATATCAAAATGTTGTCGAATCTTTTTGGCCTATACTCGACAGTCGACGCCAAAGCTCCCCACTCATAGGGTTTTATTTTTTATTTTTATATATAATTATTTTTTTATCTACACTCATATTTTTTGTTTTATTTTTGGGTACTCATATTTTCTAATTAAAGTCAGATAATACTAAGAAAGCTTTAACAAAATTTGAAATTCTAAAAAAATTCGTGTAATTTAGGAATGTGAAAAATTGTCAGTTTTGTCAACAACGTAGTGGACCTTCTGCTAAACAAAGTCGATTAATATGTTTATTAACTTTGATTGACAAAGAAAAAATAGTTTATTAACTTTAGTTTAGTTTAGTTTTTATTATTATTATCAACCATTGGATCAAGGTCTAATACATAATATAAAACCCAAAACTATAAGACTTAAACGTTTAGCAAACTCGGTTAAAATTTAGTCTAGTTTATGTGATTTTTACGTTGTTTTTCGTATGTGTTATTTCGGTTAACACTTACTACATAACTAAACGATGTCTCAACTTTTTTCATCATTATACATTGTTATTTAAGTCGCTATTGATTACTAATCGTGTAATCACGAACCGTAATGCAGTTAGGCATGGCAAGTGCACTAGAAACACTATGTGGTCAATCCTACGGAGCCAAACAATACCATATGCTTGGAATCTACCTCCAAAGATCTTGGATCGTCCTCACAGGTTGTACCATTTGCCTCATGCCCGTCTACATCTTCTCAGGTCCTATCCTCTTAGCCTTAGGTCAAGAGGAACGTATTGTCCGAGTGGCCCGGATCATAGCTCTATGGGTCATAGGCATCAACTTCTCTTTCGTGCCTTCCTTCACTTGTCAAATGTTCCTCCAAGCTCAGAGCAAGAACAAGATCATTGCCTATGTGGCTGCTGTCTCCTTATGTGTCCATGTCTTTTTGTCGTGGCTCCTGATGGTTCATTTCGATTTTGGGATCACTGGTGCTATGACCTCTACATTAGTTGCGTTCTGGTTGCCTAACATTGCACAGCTCTTGTTTGTCACTTGTGGTGGGTGTAAGGAAACATGGAGAGGTTTCTCTATGTTGGCTTTCAAAGATCTATGGCCTGTCTTTAAATTATCTTTATCTTCCGGTGGAATGCTTTGGTAAGCTTTCGTTGAAGGGTTTGATTGGGTAGCATTAAACGAGCGGTTGCAGTATAGATTCCTTATTTTACTATTAATCACAGCTCCTTTCAAAACTAGAAACGGGCGTTTGAACTTTGAAGTTATTTACGAGTGTTTAGTCTCTGTTCCAAACAGGTTTATTTATGAGCTTTTTCCAACCGCTAGTTCTAACTTTATGTTTTCATACAGTTTTCTATTCAACTGCTCATTTTTCTTTCAACCACTGTAATCAATCGAAATCACCAGTAGGACCCTAAGGGTAGCATCAACCAAATGTGACAGTAATTTGTGGCCTTTATTTTGCAGCTTGGAGTTATGGTACAACTCGATCTTGGTACTGCTCACTGGAAATTTGAAAAACGCAGAGGTGGCTCTTGATGCATTGGCAATCTGGTAATTATCTCATCTGAAATATGAAAACATTTATCTTTACAAATTTCATATACTTCATGACTCTTAAGTTAAGTATATGGTATGACTATGACCAAAATAGATATTTATAATTCCTTTCCATTTTCTTCATGTAGCATCAACATAAATGGACTAGAGATGATGATAGCACTTGGGTTTTTGGCAGCAGCGAGGTACATACATTATATAAATCCATACCTATACACTTTCACTCTTTCTTTTGGTTCTAAACCTACAAATTAACATCTCTTAATTGTCAATATTTGTGCACTAATCTTATTCTTTTCTTCTATATATGTAGTGTAAGAGTGTCAAATGAGCTCGGTAGAGGAAACGCAAAGGGAGCCAAATATGCAACAAAGATAGCGACATTAACGTCACTTTCGATAGGAATGGTTCTATTCTTCGTCTTCTTGTTTCTAAGAGGAAGAATTTCTTACATTTTCACAACAAGTGAAGCTGTTGCAGCAGAAGTTGCTGATCTTTCTCCACTCTTAGCCTTTTCAATCCTCATGAATAGTGTTCAACCTGTTCTCTCTGGTATATTTCTTTCTCTATTTGACGTACATGCGAATGGTTATCAATCTCGAACCGATATTTGATGTAGTATGTCCAATGAACCGGTTTAAACCGGAACAGGAGTTGCTGTTGGAGCAGGATGGCAAAAATATGTGACTTATGTTAATCTTGCTTGCTATTATCTTGTCGGAATTCCTTCTGGTCTTTTCCTTGGCTATATCGTCGGTATGCAAGTTAAAGTAAGTGAAATATTTTTTTTTTTTTGACAACTATGAAAGTTCCAGACCGAATCTCATAATCTTCTAGAAGTCATAAGTACCCCATATTTCAAATTTAGTGGCCAAGGGACTCAAACTAGGAAATTCCCACTTGGGAGTTATCACTCTTTTAGTTGTTTATAATTTTATATATACGTTCACATTTAACTAATATAGTTTATTTTTTTGGATCCAAATATTAGGGTGTTTGGTTAGGAATGATATTTGGAGTCTTCGTTCAAACTTGCGTGCTTTTAATCATGACTATTCGAACAGACTGGGATCAACAGGTTAGACGCTGATTAACATATAATATTTTTATGTAACAAAATTATTTGTTTGTTCAAGCTAGCGAGCTATGTTCTTGAAGTTAATACTGTTTGGTGCTAAATGTTTTAGGTACGTACGTCGCTAAAAAATTTAAACCGGTGGGTTGTACCAGAAGAAACTAGAGATGCAAATCTAATTTCATCAGAGGAATAATTCAATTGAACCGGGTCGAACCAAAGAGCCGTTTGGATATGTCCAAACCATTTAGACAACGCCTTGTTCATGAAATGAATCTCCATGTATGCACAATGGTTTAGGCAGTTATTTGTAATTGGCTTAATCTTATTCTTTCGGTGGGAGATGTAAGACCATCTCCAACAATAAGAAACCCCAAGCGGGATTCTTATTGTTTTTTTAATATAAATAATATGTTAAGAATCCTATCATGAAATTTAGTTTTTTTAGAGTTTCAACAGTAGAACCCCACTTGGGGTTCTCAAATTTTATTTTTACATTTCAATTTACAATATCAACAAATTTTAGCAACTTTGAAGGATCAGATTCTTTACATTTCAATTACATATTCTGTAAATTTACAATGCCAAATCTAAACTATTAAACAAGGATCAAATGCTATACATTACAATGAGAACATATTTTGGACATGATGCTAAGAGTTACTGCTTTTGTATAGTGCAGATGTTAGCAACCAAACGCTTGAGCTCTATGAACAAAATTGTGTTCATGCATCTCAAGGAAGCGAAGTCGAAAGTAGTGTAGGTGGATGATCAACTCATCACGTTGGTTCTAGGCCAATATCAACACGTCCACCTCATGATCCAAATTCTGAGTCACGGGGGCTCGTCAAAAGCTACACAAAACCATAGCAATGATAATAGGAGTGGTGGTGATGCAGGTAGTGTCATTACTGAGCAGAAAAAGGAAAGAGAGAGAGAAATAAAAGATAGCCCGCGTACTGAAAATCATCCGGCCCATAAGTCTAGACCGGCAGTTGAAGCACCTATGAAGGACAAAACAGAAACAACAAGTGCACATGCTCCAAATGATGATAAGTCTAGACATGTTAATACAGGCGATGCCCCGGTAAGCCAATCCCCGCAAGTCTTAAAATTGCTTCAAAACAACATAAACAATTGTTTCAAACCGTCAAGTTCTGGATACAAATCTTGAGCCTTGCTAGCAAACTTTTTTGCTCCGTCGTAATCATTCTTGGCAACTTTCCTCTTAGTAATATCCATTGCTCTTACAGCTTCTTCCTTGTTGCATTCCATGTCTTTGTTTATCAGAAGATCGTCAAACAATTTTTTTGTAGCCACTTAGCAACCTGTCTCTACGGGAAATCAAGCCAAAAGAAAAACAATGGTTCATACAAATATAAAACAAAATTAAAAAACATAAATGCAAACGACATAAGATGAAAGAACATGATCTTAGCCACAGATCTCTGAAGGTAATGTATTTAAAAGCCACAAAATAATACCACACAATCACAAACAAGTGTGCAACAATATGAATGAATATAATAAAGTTATAAACGGAGAAGAAACACACAAAACTCATACAAGTAGAATCTCTGGAGAATTTCGTGTAGCTAAACATCTTACGAGAGAATAATATCGCAATACAAGAAGGTGAAACCATACATGCAAATCACCAAACCAAAAGTTCAAGTCCTTAGCACTAGATTTACGAAGTTACTGTATCCAAAGCCACAAATTATCACACAAACCAAAATCAGATTTGCAGAAATTCGGGTGAATATATCTAGGTACAGGGCAGAAATTCGGGTGAATATATCTAGGTACAGGGCAAACAGAACCCATCTTTTAAGAAGTATCTTTGGAATTTCCAAGCAAAGTAAAAATAATCTTACCATAAGTTAAACTTCGATTTTGAAGGAGACTCACATATTAGCCCAAAAATATTTTAGCGCAATTGAAACTCACAATACCCTAAACGATGGAGTAGCGAAACAGCGGGAGAGGGAATCAAAGGGTCTTGTGTAAAGACTAAATTTCTGGTGTTAAGGTTTCTAAAGCCAAATCTAAAAGACCAGTGCTTTTGGTGTCGAGATTTTGACACACACCAAGAGAAAAAGTTGATTTCGCGAGAGAAAGTTGAATCGCCTTTGAGCGGAGAGAGAATGAGAAGAACACGTGAAGGAGAAAATGAGAAGAACCTTGACACACCCCGTTTCAATTTTTCTTCGTAATAACACCTCAACCAATGAGGTATCTGACACGTCACCGACTCTTAATGTTTATAAAATCTCTTCATTACAAGCCGACTTTACATTAAATCCGTTTGACTTTTTTTTTTTTTAGTCTAAGAGCCTCCATTAGATACACTGATGAAAGTGCTCTAACAGAGACAAAGTTTTTTTAGAATAAATATTAAGTTTAGTTGTAAGTATGTACGAATTTAGAAACCATTTCGTCGTCATAATTAATTTTTTGATTTAAATTAATCATAAAACCGGGAAAGTAACTTAAACACTTTACTCTATAAACTTTACTAATATTCCCATTTGAGGTGTATAGTTGTCATAGCGAGCCAACTTAACCTATTAGACCCATTCTACCATAAAATTTTTTTTATCGTAATGGATCAATCCATTAGAATTGCGGTTCATCGCTAAATCAAAACCTAACACATTTATTTTGCGGACTTTGCAGGTAACTCACAACTTATATTCTAGAATTAGATCTAATATATATGTATATCTTTTTTTTTGTCAACGACAAATTATATATTGGGCCATAATTGACCGGCCAGTAGCCAAATTCTTACATAATGTAGACGAAGAGACTCAATCCGTAATTATGTAAATGAGTTGCATTGAGTAAATATACCACTGACTACCAGACTAAGAACGATTTAACTATATTGCACTTAATCACAAAATTCGAGATACTCAATTTATAATTCATATAGGTTAGTTTGCGAGACCCGCATTTAAATAGGATAAAAAATATGTGACCTATATCCTTCCCATTATTACAAGAGCAACAAATTGTTTATTTTCTTCTAACCCTTCATTTCAGCAAATAAAACTCGAGCCCATTTGTAAGAGACAATCTAATATTTCGGAAATTATAATGGTCCAGGCACTCAAATGGGCTAGCCCATAGTAAACAGAGGAAACCCTAGGGCTTCTGTTCTATATTCTTATGAACCCTAGCCGTCATTTTTTTGTCTGGCAGAGGAGAGCTAGCGGCAGAGAGAAGAGAAAACTTTACCGAAGGCGAAGATGAAGACTATTCTTTCTTCCGAGACGATGGACATTCCCGATACTGTTACCATCAAGGTGCATGCTAAAGTGATCGAAGTCGAAGGACCTCGCGGCAAGCTTGTTCGCGATTTCAAGCATCTTAACCTTGATTTCCAGCTGATCAAGGACCCAGAGACTGGGAGCAAGAAGCTTAAAATTGATTCCTGGTTTGGATCGCGTAAATCCAGCGCCTCCATCAGAACCGCTCTTAGCCACGTCAATAACCTCATCTGCGGTGTCACCAGAGGTTTCCGATACAAGATGAGGTTTGTGTACGCTCATTTTCCAATTAACGCCTCCATTGGCGGTGATGGAAAGTCCATCGAGATCCGTAACTTCCTTGGCGAGAAGAAGGTTAGTTCTCTTTTAGTCAACATGATTCTGTCTCTATATCTCGGAATGTAGTAGACTGACATTAACTAGGTTTAGCTTTATAAATCAATGAACTGACAGAGAAATGTGATTATCTGTGGAACAATAGGTGAGGAAGGTAGATATGCTTGATGGTGTAAGCATTGTGCGATCTGAGAAGGTTAAGGATGAGATTGTTCTTGATGGTAACGATATCGAGCTTGTCTCAAGGTCATGCGCTCTGATCAATCAGGTACTCTTTCAACTAGCATATAAAAGAAAGAAACTTTTATGTCTAGCCACTACAGAAAGATTGATTAGTTAGCCAATTTTGCAATTTCACGGGAGGAATCGAATGATGGAATGTGTCCAGATAGGAGACATAAGTCTTTTGTTTTTGTTTGATGTTTGAATTTGGTATCATATAATGAAAAATGCCTTGATCAATGTATGTATTGGTCTTTCATAGATGCTTTAGTAGATTCCTACAAAATGGTCAAATAATCTTGGCCAAATTTGCAAGCTTTGGAGCAATTGTATTGAAAATTTACTCTAGTCACCTTTGGTTGACGTTTCGAGTTAGGGATCACAATTACTGTATCCGTGCCTCAGGACCTTATGTATATAACAATGAATATCTCTAATATGCAGAAATGTCATGTGAAGAACAAGGATATCAGGAAGTTCCTTGACGGTATTTATGTTAGTGAGAAGAGCAAGATTTTGGAAGAGGAATAGTGAGATAAAGTTCAACATAGCTCTTGCATCGTTTCGATTGAATGTTAGTTTCGTTTTTACGGACCTAATCCATCGATGGTGCAAAACTCGATTTATCCATTATCCTTTTTTATTCGAGATTTTGTTGCACAAAGATTTTATTGTCACTTTCATTTTGCATAATTAAAATCACATTTCAAAGTGAATTTGAAAGAATCAGTAGTGTGCATTGATTTTCTGGTAATCATCAACTCTCTCGATAAATTCCATGATACCTAAGCCTGTGTCAATGCTGAAGCCCAATTTGCAAGATATAAAAAGCCTAATCCTGTGAAGAGCAAATGTATCGATCAGATTCTCCAATAGAGGTGCAAATATGGCTGCGGATGGTTGAGCTAGTAAAAAACTTAGGGGTTCATAGTTTCCAAAATAGAGATTCATAGTTACCATCTGCAACTCTATTGGTTCTTTCTCGAGTAAAAACAGAGATAAGGGAGCTAGACCATCTGCATTGCATTGGTGGTCTCTTTCAATGAGTCAAGTAAATCAAAAATAATTAAAAACTATTTTTTTAAAAAAAAATGGAGAGAATTAGTTCTCATTTGAGAACCCCTCTCATTTCTCTCTCACGAGACACATGTCCACAAATGATTGTTTTTTTTTTGTCAACGACATGATATTATAAATCACGGAACATGGTGTGAGTACAAATCATCCAAAGCAATCTCTCTGACATTTCGAGCGAGAGAATCTACCTTGTAATTCAATTGTCTTGGAATAACAGAGAGGGATAACATGGAAAACAAAGAATTTTACCTGGTAAAATCCTCGTGATAGGGAAGAAAAGCTTGTCACTCCTTTGGCCACAAATGATTGGTTTTACCTCAATTTATAATAATTTTTATTTTTATAGTTTAAAATCTAATTAAATTATTCATATATTATTAATTATTAAATTTTTATATCTTATAAATTATGAAATAAAATTATCTATCTAAGAAGATCCATTAAGTTGAACTCTAAATTATATATTAATATTATATTTATTATTAAAACTAAATTAATAGAATAATATTAAATTATATAAAAATATTAAAATTCAAAAAAACGAGATTAAAAATTATATATTAATAATTTGATATACTTTTTGATGAGTTTTTGGATGATCATAATAATTCCATTCAAGAGGCAAATAATTCAAGACAACGAAATCGGCGAATGTATATTGAAAGAGGTCGCGAAGAAGGAAATATCCGCTTGTGGAATGACTATATTAGTGAGGAGGCGGTATACTCAAATGCTCAATTCCGACGTCGGTTTAGAGTGAACAAATCATTGTTCATGCGTATTGTTAATCGACTATTAAATGAAGTTGAATACTTTCAACAAAGGCGAGATGCTACCGGAAAATTAGGTCTCTCCGCACTACAAAAATGCACCGCCGCGATACGTATGATGACATATGGTTGTGCAGCTGATGCGGTTGATGAATGTGTTCGTATTGGTGAAAGCACTGCGAGGTTATGCTTAGAAAAATTGAGTTATATCTTTGTTTGGAGATTTTTATCTAAGAAGACCTACACCCGAGGATCTTCAACGATTACTCGACATTGGAGAGAGGCGTGGATTTCCGGGCATGATGGGAAGCATTGATTGTATGTATTGGGAATGGAAAAATTGTCCAACCGCATGGAAATGACAATACTCACGTGGAGGTAGAAAACCGACAACCATTTTGGAGGTTGTTGCTTCACATGATCTCTGGATTTGGCATGCGTTTTTCGGACTTCTAGGTACACTAAATGATATTAATGTTCTTGACCGCTCAACTGTTTTTGATGATATTTTACAAGGCGAAGATACAAAAGTTAACTACTTTGTCAATGGACATCAATATGATATGGGCTATTATCTCACGGATGGTATATATCCAAAATGAGCAACATTTATCCAATCAATCCGACTTCCTCAAGATAATAAAGCAACGTTATTTGCTCAGCGTCAAGAAGTCGTTCGAAAAGATGTTGAGTGTGCCTTTGGAGTTTTGCAAGCTCGATTTACAATTATCAAAAATCCAATTCTTGTTTGGGATAAGAAGAAAATAGGGAAGATAATGAGAGCATGCATAGTCCTGCACAATATGATAGTGGAAGACGAACGAGATAATTACACTCAGTATCATGTTTCGGAATTTCAACAAGTCGAAGAAAATGAGAGTGCAAAAGTGGATTTCACATACTCTACAGATTTACCTATTAATTTAGGCACCATTCTCCGCAATCGACTTAAACTTCGTGATACAGGTATACACCAACAATTAAAAATTGATTTGGTTGAACACATATGGCAAAAGTTTGGATCAAGAAAAGATTAGACCTAAAATAAATTTATATTTGATCATTTCATATGTTATCTATATGTTATCTATGATTTGTAATGTTTTAAATTATATTTTCTTTAAATTTATGTATATTATATTATTATTATTTTCAATTCTATAATTATTTTTATTCTAATATTTAAAATAATATTTTAAATAAAAATTAATATAGTATTATATTTACAGAATAGAAAAATAATAAAATTGATTTTTTTAAAAAATTATTAATATTATATTAGTGAGAGATTTAGTGAGTCTCTCACCAATGGAAACTAAAATTAACACAGAGTTATCAGAAAAATGTTTTACTAAAAATATTAATATTATAATTATGAGAGACTCAATGAGTCTCTCACCATTGCAGATGCTCTTACTCTATTGGCTAAAGCTATGCATGGGATGACGATTAAAGAAAGATGTCATAAATATTCTACTTCGATGAGATTACTTCAAATGAAAGGAACAAGCTCAATTTGATGGGGAGATTACTTAATCCAGTTCAACATAACATGGTCAAGATGAAAAACTTCAAATCAGAGACATGGCTTTTGTCTCTCTCCGATAAAAGAGAAGCTCTTGAACTTAGGAAAAAAGAAAGAGTCATGTCTTCATCATGCAAGCGTAGAGATATAGGTTTCAGTTGTTAGACCTGTATAATTGTCTAATGACATAAATAATATAAAGTTGTAGAATAAAAATTTGCATAATATTACATTGCATAATGAATTTTGGCAAGAATGAGATCGTGATTGGATCATTTTTATTGAATGGCCACTACAAGAAAAAAGGTTATTTGCTAGGGAAATTTGCAACACCAAAATGGTGTCGCAAAAATGCTATGCCATTGCGACACCCATGCGAGGCCAAAGTGGGTATCGCAATGGCCTAGCAAACTTGCGATGCCGAAAAAACGTCGCAAGTTTGCGACGTCATTGCAAGTCGTTTGCGACACTTATGCGAGACCCGTACAAATGTCGCAAACCTATTGCAAACTTGCGACGTTTTCGCGAGCATGTTATCCATCGCAGGTTTGCTAGATATTTGTGTGGTTTCTGCGTGTGCCTTTAGCGACATCGCAAATCCGTAGCAGACCTTTTGAATTTCCCTATAAATATCCCCCACATGACATTGTTTATTTACACCAAGCAATAATTAATAAGAGAGATAATCTAGAGAGAGAAATTTGTGTGTGCAAAAAAATTTAAATAAATTACGATTCGGGAAATAATGACGTCGGAACATGAAGTGTTCACTTTACGACGATGGATGTATAACAGAAGGGATATGGAGACTGGAGAAGTGACGAAGGAGTTCCGAAATGTGTTGCGGGCATTTATAAATCAGGCGGCAAATAACCCACATACTCCAAATGATGGTAACATTTTTTGTCCATGTTTAAAGTGCGGGAACAAGAAATATTTGAATATCGATATGGTAAAAAGACACGTTTATAATAGAGGATTTACTCCAAACTATCATGTCTGGTTTTTGCATGGGGAAGGATATAGTATGGGTGGTGAAAGTAGTAATATGGGTGCTCGTGGTAATGATCTAGGGAGTCAAGAATATGCTAATAACAACTATGGTGGTAGTATGTTTGAAAACTACGCTCATATACAAGGAAATATGTCACATGATATGGTTACAGATGCATATCATGGGTATTTTCCTGGTGTTGTTGAAAATATTACGGAAGAACCTAACCCGGAAGCAAAACAATTTTATGATATGCTAGATGCTGCTAATCAACCCATCTACGAGGGATGTAGAGATGGTTTATCTAAACTATCATTAGCATCTAGGCTAATGTCTTTTAAAAGTGAAGGAAACATAAGCGAGAGAAGTATGAATCAATTTGTTGATTTGCTTAAAGAGTATTTGCCGGAAGATAATAATTCTGCTACGAGTTATTATGAAATGCAGAAAGTGGTTGCGGGTCTAGGATTACCATTTGAAATGATAGATGTTTGTAGTGAAAATTGCATGATTTTTTGGAAAGATGATGATAAGCTGCAGGAATGCCGTTTTTGTGGAAAGCCAAGATACCGTGCAACGAACGGAAGGACGCGTATCCCGTACAAACGTATGTGGTACCTTCCAATCACTGATAGGCTGAAATGATTATATCAATCGGAGAGAACCGCATCTGCAATGAGATGGCATGATGAACATAAAGTAAAAGATGGGGAGGTTACACATCCTTCAGATGCAAAGGCGTGGAAACATTTTCAAGCGGTACATTCTGACTTTGCTAAAGAGTCAAGGAATGTATATCTAGGTTTATGCACTGATGGATTTAGCACATTTGGTTTATCCGGTAGAAAATATTCTCTATGGCCTGTCATATTGACACCATATAATCTTCTACCGGATATGTGCCAGGTCCTAGTCATCCGAAGCGTTCCCTCGATGTGTTCTTGCAACCTCTGATACACGAGCTAAAGCAGTTATGGTATAGGGGTATATGCACATTCGATTACGCGCAGAAGCAGAATTTCAACATGCGCGTTGTTTTGTTGTGGACAATAAGTGACTTCCCGGCGTATGGTATGTTATCAGGATGGACGACCCATGGAAGGCTATCTTGTCCATATTGTATGGGTTGGTCAGATGCATTTCAATTAAAGCATGGGAAGAAATCATGTTGGTTTGACTGTCATAGGCGGTTTTTGTCCATGCATCATCCATATAGAATGAACAAGAAATTGTTCAAGAAAAATAAGGTTGTGCGTGTTCCTCCACCAACATACATGTCAGGCAGTGAAGTATTGGAGCAAATAGATCATTATGGTGCTCAGGAAACATGTGAACGTGGGGGAAATTGGCACGTTGTAGGAAACATGCCTGACGGATACGGTGAATCTCATAATTGGCACAAGAAGAGTATCTTTTGGGAACTCCCGTATTGGAAAGATCACTTGCTACGACACAATCTTGATCCGATGCACATTGTTAAAAACGTTTTTGACAACGTGATGAATACGTTGTAGCTGTTGAGTCGACGGAACAAATCATACACACAGAACAAGAAGTAGAAGACGTTGTCCCTAATAATACAACCGAAGAGCTTGAAGATTCTGATGAGTTCAACGAATCTGAGGAAGACACAGAAGAAGAGGAAGACACCGTTGAAGAATAATTGAAATTTAAATAAGATTTTAGACCTACTATCTCATTGTAGTTGTTAAACCGAACATTTAGTTGTTTAAATTATTTTTACAAATATGCTAGACTCCTGCAATAACATTGCGACACCACATTTTGCTACACCCTTGCTATGTAGCATACGAAACATTGCAATTATGTAGCAAGATCCCCTATAAATAACCCTCCAAGTCAATTCATTTTCACAACTTACCTTTTACGCATAATGACTTGTGAGGCCCCTACCTTCGTCTGGAAAATCCCGCAAAATTGCATTTATACTATTTTGCAGGAAATGACATTAGACAAAGGCAGGGGCCTCGTAAATATTTATTTGTAGAAGAAAAAACCATAAAAGGTCTCCGGACCTTTTATTTTTTTTTTGAAAAAATTGCTATGCCCTTGCGACATCTAAGGTCCGGATGTCGCAGGGGAGTTGCAAAAATGCTACTCCTTTGCGACATCCGGACCCGCGATGTCGCAAGGGCATAACAAGGATTTAAAATTTGAAAAACATGCTACTCCCTTGCGACATCTCGGGTCCTGATGTCGCAAGGGTATAGCATGTTTTCAAATTTCAAATTTGCTACTCTCTTGCGACATCTAGGGTCCGGATGCCGCAAGAGAGTAGCAAGTTTTTCAAAATTTTAAATTTGCTACTCCCTTGCGATGTCCCGCGTCCGTATGTCGCAAGGGAGTAGCAAAATATGAAAACCCTAGGGACGTCGCAAGGCTATTGCGTGCCATGCGAGTCTCTTGCGACGGCCCCGAGAATTAAAACAAAAAACGCAACTTCTTCTTCCCCGATTCTTCCTCTTTCTTCTCCCTTTTCTTCTCCTCCGGCGATTCCCGACGACTCCTTCTCTCGTCCTCTCGTTCCCGTCTCTCCTCTTTCCCTCCTTCTCTCTTCCTCTCTTTTTCTCTTTCCCTTCTCCCCTCTTCCTCTCTTTCACTCTTTCTCTTTCTCTCTCTCTCTTTTTCTCTCTCTCTCTCTCTCTCGCTCTCTCTCTCTCTCTCCGCCGGTGTCTCGCCGTCTCACCGCCGGATCTTGCCGCCGGGGTCTCGCCACCTCCTCCTTCTCCCTCTTCCTCGCCGTTCAATGTAAGCATTTTTTTTTTTCATCAATTTTTTAAATTTTAGATCTAGGATGTAATTAGTTAGATCTAGGTATGAAATTTTAGATTTACGCTCCTATAAGTCGGATTTAGGTATGAAATTTTTTTGGAATTTTTCGGAATTTTTTCGAATTTTAGGAATTTTCGGAATTTTCGTAATTTTTCGGAAATTTTCGGAATTTTCGGAATTTTTCGAAAATTTTCGGAATTTTTCCAAATTTATTAGATAATTATCGGATTTAGTTAACGGTGTTACAATTATCGGATTTAATTATTTGATTTGTTTTTCCAATTTTTTTCGTGCCAGATGTCTAGATCTCATAATCCATACACGCGATATATATCGGATGTCGATGAGCACCCTCCGGCGACTCCTGGCTCGGGTTCTACATCGGTTCCACCGACCCCTGGTGGCAGTTATGGATCTCTCCCAGGGTTTTCGCCTGTTGCTGATACTGGTCATGCAGGTTTCGGTGAGCAACAGTACCTGACACCAGACACTACTGCGGGGATGACAATCGAGGACAAATTTCTCCCTAATCTTCATCCTAACCGTCCACCGGGGACTTTGTGGTAATATATTTTATTTTTATTTTACAAATTTTGCCATTTATTATTCGTAATTTTATAATATATATAAATATACTAACATAGGTTCGATGACGACGGAGATTTGCCAACGGCGGTTCGAGAAATCTTTGAACGGGATTTCCAGGAACCGCATGCTAATTTTAGCCAAACTCCTATCCACATCATCGACAGATGATTCAGAACGTTTGCGGTAAAAAAATTTCATTATTTTAATTTATTGTTTATAAGAATTTTACACTTTCATTCTTATAATTTTACATTCTTTTTTGTAGCAACGTTTTCACTGGGAAGTTTCTATTACCGGTCTAATCCGGAAAGAGTTCGAGGCGGTTTTGCGTAGACGGATGAACGATCAGGTGGGTCGATGGAAGAGTAAGTGGAAGAAGAAGGACAACGAGGCAATGCCACAGTGGTTCAAAGATTCAGTCTGGGATGGATTGATTCGCTACTGGGAGGATCCTAAGTCTCAGAAGAAAAGCGCAAGCTGTCGAGCAGCTCGGTTAGCTGACCCTGATGGGACCGGTCCCCACAAACATTGCTCGGGCAGAACATCGTTCAAAGCTCGGGCCCGCAAACTGGTAAATATTTTTACATATAATTTACATTTATTTAAACAATTATTGTTTTAATTTACAATTTCACAGCAAGAGGAATCGGGGGATACGCACCCTGATATCCTAGACACTCTGTACATCACCAAGCAGAACAAGGCCGGAGAATTTGTTGACAAAAAATCCGAGAAGCTTTACAACGACGTCACTGCAAAGTTGCAGGAATTGACTCAAGAAGGCGGTGATGAGAGCTCAGCATCCGGGGGATTATCTACGGCGCAAAAGAACTAGATCTACTCTGAGGTAAACTACATTTTAAATTTTTCTTCTAACTTATATTTTTGCTAAATTAAACTAACTTAATATTGTTATTCTTTTATTAGATCGCTCCCCGTAAAAAAGGGAGAATATTTGGAACATGTTCTCTTGGGTCCAGGATTGAGCAGTGTATCTCACCAGAAGGATTCTCCCAATCATCTGCGGCAACCAGTGACCTACGGCAAATTGTCGACCGTCAGACCCAAGAGTTGGATCGGACAAACACCGAGCTTGCCAAATCTAAGAAGAAGATCACGACCTATGATCGTTTGTGGTCTATACTCGCCAAGAAGGATCCAGAGCTAGTTGATGCATTTGCCGAAATCAATGCTGCAGACGAAGACACCGGATCCGGGTCGGGAAATTTAGACCCCTCACAAGATTTCTGATTTATAAAAAACCTTTTGTAATTTTTTTATTTAAAAATATTTTTAATTTGAAAAAAAACTTTTTTTAATTTTAATTTATTATTTAAAATATTTAAAATATATATATTTTTTTTAATAAATTATAAAGGCGTCGCAAAGACGTCGCATGATATGTTCTCGCAAGGGACTCGCAGGACGCGCCCTTGCAACAGAGTCGCAGGCCGCGCTCCCACAAGGCCGTCGCAGGACGCGCCCTTGCAAGGGAGTCGCAGTCCGGGCTCCCGCAAGGCCATCGCATGGCCCGCCCTTGCAAGGGAGTCGCAGGTCGAGCTCCCGCAAGGGCGTCGCAGGCTTTGCTAGGCCTTTGCGACACGCTGTTATGCTAGGCCTTTGCGACATTTTCTTTCCCTCGCAAGCCTTGCGACGTCTATGATACGAATCTATGTTTGCGACATGCAAATTGCGACATTTATGTTGCCATCGCAAGGGCGTTTCTTTTTGCCTATTGCGACAGCCTTGCAATGCCTTTTGCCATCGCAAAAGGCGTGTTTTCTTGTAGTGGGCATAAGCTAATTTAATATTATTAATATTTAACTATTTATTTTTAAAATAAATTTTAGTATATTATAAATATTTATTATATTTAAAAACTAACAACTTATAAAATTAAACTTTATATGTATAATTTAATACTTGAAAATATATTTTATAAGTATAATAAAAAAAGATAACATATTTATTGCATATTATTATTATAAATTTCAATACATTCATAGTATATAAAATATCTAATGACGTGAAATCCAAATTACATATGCAATTTCATGTATCCATATGCATTTCTTTCTTCAGCTTATATTGTATCTTGTTCTACTTCAAATAGACTAAACAACTTTGTATTACATTTAATAGATTAAATCAATATTATTCGTATTATGAAATAGTATGATCAAGGAGATATTATTTGATTACTATAATTGTAATAGTAACTGTAAAAACCGTAAAAGTAATTCACGTAATAGTAAAAAACAAATAAAGGTTAATATTATTTTATATTTTTTTATCATTAGGTAAAAAAACCACAAAAAAGCTTAATGATATTTTTCTTTGTAAATATTTAGGCAAAAGAAAAAAATTGCAAAACTGCATTACATTACATCATTATGCATGTTATGCGGATTAACAAAATTTTGATAAAATGGTATTACATTACGCCATTAGGCGATCATGCAATTACCAATCGAAACTATAAATTCGGTTACATAGATGATGAGGGGAGATGATCAAAGATGGTCATCCAAGAATTGTTTGTTGAGTTCAAAGGATCCGAAGGCAGTTAGAAAAATTGTTTGGTGTATGGAAAATAAGCTATTAAGACTTTATATATGTTAAGTGTTTCTTCTATCTAGACGACCTCATGAATGAGATTGGTAGACTAAGCGGCATTTCCTTTCGTTTATATGGTTCATCCCTGTAATAAGTTATGCGTAATACCTTGAGTTGCATTCACTTGACACTTTATGGTGTAAATATTTGTTTATGTTATTATTTCGTTGATAATTCAAGTTTTTGAGTCATCGATGAACGACTTCCTCTCTTTTGACATTTTTAATTTGATAATCGCATATTATCAACTAATTACTTCCCCATTCTCTTTTTATCTTTTTCATTTATTACTAAAATGTTGGAAATTAATTTGGTGGTGATATATAGTTCTACAAATAACACATTATGCGTGTTTGTCATTGAGTTTGTAGTAATGGATCTATTGGGTTGAGATAATTTTTGCGAGATGGCCCATCAGATGGCGAGAAGTAACCAAGTCTTTTCTTTATGGGCTTAATCCGTCTTTTGGCCCATATTGAGTTTGTTAAGTCTGTTGTCAACAAACTTAACGAATGAATCATCGAATATAAATGTCTTCTGCTTCCTAAATCGGATTTGTCTCCAATGAATGATTCAATCTTGTAACTGTAACACCAAAAGAAATAGCTAGTGAATTTCCAGTGTCAATACTAAATATATATATATATATGTATTCACATTTCTGAGCAACTCTATAGTTGCGTTTTGTTCTTACTTGTTTTAAGCATCTTCTTCATTCAACTCTGGATTTCAATTCGATTATGTAATTTGAGATCATGTAAGTTGTTGAGCTCAAAATCGGTCATAAATGGTATCAGAGCGCCATAGTTAAGAATTCAAAGTCATTAGCACAAGATTCAGCAACTGAAGGAAGAAAAATGAGGATAATTACCTTATCGGAGGAAGAAGATTTGGTGGTGTCTCAATCTTAAGACAAATATTTAAAGGCTTGAAGGAAATCTCGTGGATCTATCATCGTTCACCTAAAAACATCAAACAGAGTATCAAAGAAGTTAATCATAAACTTTCAATTCAGATAAGATCATGGAATTAAATTCTATTAATCTTGTTCATCATCAGTTATTAACTCTCACAGAATCTTTCAAGTGTTTATCCGAGAAAGGATTACCTGGTTCAGGAATCATAGAAGTACAATTATCTACTTAGACTTGTTTTGATATTCTACAGATTATAATTCAAGTCAAGATTCTATCAAGCTATGGAATCGACACAAGGAAAGTTTAAGGTGGAGAAATAAAAAAAGATAGAAGGAACTGACACAAAACTTATTGTACAAGTGAAAGGGTCAGTAGAAAGTCTTGTTGTTGAATAAAAAAGGTAGATCATATAAAAGATATGATAGAAACCAAAGGAAAAATAGTATAAGTAAGTCTAAAGGAAATGGGAGATCATAGAGCAAGCCTAAGGGAAAGACTAGTGGAAAATGATGTTGGACTTGTGGTTCATAAATTCATTGGAAGAGAGACTATCCAAATATGGGAAAAGGATCAGACAATAAAGGTCAGAGCTCATCAAATGCCATAGTAGTTCTTCCAGATTATTCAACTTTTGTTGCCAGTTTGATTGTTACAGTAGAAGTATGGGTTATGGATTCAAGTTACACGTTTACATCACACCAAACAGAAATGTATTGTCATATTTCAAGGAATTAGAAGATAACCAAGTTCTAATGAGAAATGATACATATTGTTTGGTGAAAGGTATGACGAACATCACTATTGTAAAAGAAGATGATTTTCATATAGTGCTAAAGGACGCTAGATATATGCCAGAGATGGGAATGAATCTTAACATCCTATGGTCAATTGGAACAAGCTGGTTGCAAGTATATTGGAAAGGATTTCAAATTTATCTTCTATAAGGGAGAAAAGGAAATCTTAATAGGAAAGTACCAGAAAGGTTTATACTATCTTCAAGGACGTGTTCTAAAACCCGAAGCAAATATTACTAGAGTGTCAACTAATGTAATAGAGAAGTGGCACAAAAGATTAGCTCATATGAATGAGATGTCCATGGAGATTCTAGCTAAGAAAGGGTATTTCAAGAAAAATGAGATATGGAAGGTTGGATTCTTCGAAACTTATACTCTAGGGAAATCTCATACGTAAAGTTTTAAAATATCAGAGAGTACAACAAAGGGAATTCTTGACTATGTTAGTTCTGACTTATGAGGATCTCCAAATGTTACTCTTAGTATTGCTCACTCTAAATACTATATGAGTTTCATTGATGATTACTCTAAGAAGATTTGGATATATTTCCTAAGAAATAAGGATGAAGCTTTTCAGAAACTCTTTGAATGGAAAAATCTGGTGGAAAATCAGATTAAAATAAAGATCAAGTGTCCTAGGACTGATAATGGCTTAGAATACTATAATGCTAAGTTTGACAATCTCTATATGGAATCTGGAATGAAAAGGCATAAGATAGTTTCCTACACTCCTAAATAGAATGAAATATTATAATGAATGCACAAAAATATTATGGACAAGATTAGATGCATGTTATTAGATTCATGGTTGGGTGGAGAGTTCTAGGCAGAGGCAGCAACTACATCAGTGTGCATTATCAACATATATCCCTCATCCTTTGGGAAATTGAGAATTTTAGAGGAAATTTGGTAGAAGGAAAGATGAATTACAATCGTACAAGAGAGTTTAGATGTGTTGCTTATGTTCATACAATCAGTGACAAGATAAGTCCAAGGACTACTAAGGGAGTCTTCATTGACGATGGTCAAGACAGTAAAGGCTATAAAATCTGGTTAACAGAAGAATAAAAGCTAGTTATTAGCAAGAATGTTGTATTTGATTAAAACACTTTGTTTAAGAGCTCGTAGAGTGTAGGTACATGAAATATTAAACATAAAGCTAAGAAAAAGTTACTTTCAGAGAAGATCTAGAAGAGGTTTTGGTTCACGAATCAAAGATAGTAAAAGTTACTTCATCAGGTTGAGGAATGTTGGATAAGAATGTTCAGAATACTTAGGCAGTTCAGAATCAATCAAATTCAGAAGATGAGAAAGTTCATTCAGATTCAGACAGTCTAATAAGTTCAGAGAATCATAATATTTAAGAAGGTGCAAGTAATGAAGATGGCTACCTACTTGCACGAGACATGTAAATGAGAAAGATAAGACCACCATCGAGGTTTGAGGATGCTGATTTCACAGCCTATGCTCAAGCTAGTGCATGACTAATAAATCTATAGGAGCCTAAAACCTATCACAAATCTCAAAAGAGCACCGATAAGATGTTTTGGAACAGAAGAATGGATGAGGAAGAATTTTAATGAGAAATTTCACTTAGGATCTAAGAGACGTGCCTAAGAATCAAAAGGCTAAAGGTCGTAAGTGGATCTTCAAGTTGAAAGCATGTATTCCACGAATTGAAAAGCCTAGGTTCAAAGCGAGATTGGTGGCAAACGGTTATTCTTAGACAAAGGGAATATATTACAATGAAGTTTTTCTTCGAGTAGTTAAATACACTTCTATTAGAATTCTTCTATCAACAGTGGCCAAGTCTGAATTGGAATTAGAACAACTAGATGATAAAACAACTTTTCTTAATGGTATTTTATAGGAAACCATATACATGGAACAACCTGAAAGGTTTGTGAAAGCTTATCAAGATAATAAGGTTTGTTTACTTAAAAAGTCTCTCTACGAATTAAAGCAATCACCTAGAGAGTGGAACAATAAATTTGATTCATTTGTGGTTAAGCAAGGTTTCAGGAAAAGTGACTATGATCCTAGTGTCTACTTGAAAGATAACAAACTAGAAATCATGATCTACTGATTACTGTATGTAGATGATATGTTGATTGTAACTTTGAGTAAAATAGAGATAGAAAAGTTAAAGAAACTGTTGAATTCAAAATTTGAAATGAAAGATTTGGGATAAGCAAGGAAGATTCTTGGTATGGATATTATCAAAAACAGAAAAGAAAGATTAATAATTTTATCTCAAAGAGACTACTTATTCAAAGTTCTAAAGTTTTTTAATATGGACGACTCCATGTCAATACAGTCTTCCATAGGCTTTCATTTAGAATTCAAATTTCAAATAAGGAAGAAGAGGAAATGCAAGCAAAATATATGGAAGGCATACCTTATGCTAGTGTTATTGGTATCTTAATGTACTGCATGATTGGCACTTGTCATGATGTTGCTTATGGAGTTGGACTCGTCACCAGGTACATGTCAAAACCAAATAAAAATCATTGGTTAGTTGTGCAATGGTTGTTGAAATATATAAAGGAGCAACTAATGTCACTTTAGCATTCATAAAGCGAGATGATTTTCAAGTCAAAGGCTTTTGTAACTCAGATTTTGCATCAAATTTAGATAAGAGAAAGTCTGGTTCATGCTTCATTTTTACATTAGGTGGCAATATAGTGAGTTGAAGATCAAGATTGTAAAAGGTAGTAGCTTTATCAACAACAGAATTAGAATATATTTCATTGTCATATGCAAGCAGAGAAATAGTATTGTTAAAGAGTTTATGTGAAGAGATGGGTTTCAAGCAAAATGTAGTAGAGTTATTTTGTGATTCTCAGAGTGCTATTCATTTAGCTAAAAAATGAATATGCATCAAAAGAACTAATCATGTTCAGATCAAGTACAACTTCATCAGAAACTTCATAGATAAAGAGCTAGTGAAAGTCACCAAGTTACATACCTCTGTAAATTCGGGTGACATATTGACCAAAACTCTCCCATGGGAGAAGTTGAAAGAATATCTCTGAACATGATCGAGATCTAGTCATATCTCAATGATCTTCGTCTTTAAACTAACGAGGAGATGAAAAGATGAAGCCAGATCTGTTAATTATTTGAAAGAATATTAACGTGGAAAGAATTCAAAAGCTCTGTAAGTATAGAAAGGAAGCTGACTTATACCTTGCATGTTGGTTGTTGCTGTTGCTCGTGGCAGGATCTTCATCGAGAAAAGGGACTTCTTCAGAGAAGAAGAAGTTGGAAGGTTTCATTCTCTAGAAGACTACTGGATATAGTAGTTCTTCATCTCATTTTGTAAAAAAAGAGAAGGAGACAGAAGCTTGATGGTTCTCATGGTTCTTGAGATCATCTAAGAAACTTTCACGGTGACAGAGGTGTATGGACTCCGGTGAGAGTTACTAAAGTTAAGAGAGAATCTTTAGCGGCTAGGTTTTGGTGTTTCAGACAAATGAAGCGACAAAGGTGGAGTAATGTGGGTGTTTGTCACTTAGTTTGTCGTAGCGGATATATTGGGCGGAGCTATATTTTGCGAGATGGCCCATTAGGTGGCGAGAAGAAGCCAATTTTTTTCTTTCTGGGCTTAATTTGTCTTTTGGCCCATATTGAGTTTGTTAAGTTTGCATCAACAAATTTTACGGATGAATCATCGAATATAAATGTTTTCTTCTTTCTAGATTAAAATTTTCTCCGATGAATGATTCAATATTGTAACTCTAACATTAAAAGAAAGAGCTAGTGAATATACGATGTAAATACCGAAAAGATGTACTTACATTTGTGAGGAACTCTATAATTGCGGTTTGTTCTTACTTGTTTTAAGCATCTTTTTCATTCAACTCTCGATCTCGATTCGATTATGTAATCTGAGATCCTGTAAGTTATTGAGTTCAAAATCGGCCACCCACAAAGCCTTACAAACCAAAAAGTCTAGTTTTTTTTAAAAAAAATTAAAGGATGAAAAAAGAAAAAAAGAAAAAAAAAATGTTTGTTAATCTTGCAAATCACGCTATCCTTTTTTTTGTCTAATTGTTTTCAACTTAATAAAATTACAAAAATGCAACTATAATTTATAAATACCTTAAAATAATCATATAACTATAAATACATAATTCATAATTGGGTGAGTTAAATTTCAAAAGTTGAGTTTAGCATAGTAATATAAGTTTTGGGAATAGTTAAGTGTGGCACTCAAATGGACAAGGCCCGGCCCAACAATGCGGGTATAAAAGGAAACGAAACTAGGTTTGTTTCGGTTCCTTCTAAGACGCCGGCCGTATCGTTTTCCTGAACAGCGACGGCAGAGAGAAAGCTAGAAAAACCCTAGAGAAAAGATGAAGACGATTCTCTCTTCAGAGACGATGGACATTCCCGACACTGTTACCATCAAGGTTCATGCTAAAGTGATCGAAGTCGAAGGACCTCGCGGCAAGCTCGTTCGCGATTTCAAGCATCTTAACCTCGATTTCCAGCTCATTAAGGACCCTGAGACTGGGAGCAAGAAGCTTAAAATCGATTCCTGGTTCGGATCGCGTAAATCAAGTGCTTCCATCAGAACCGCTCTTAGCCACGTCAATAACCTCATCTGCGGTGTCACCAGAGGTTTCCGATACAAGATGAGGTTTGTGTACGCTCATTTTCCCATTAACGCCTCCATTGGCGGTGATGGCAAGTCCATCGAGATCCGTAACTTCCTTGGAGAGAAGAAGGTTAGTTCTCTATTCTTTCTGTATATTTTGGAATGAACTAGACTGACACTAGCTAGGTTAAGATTTATAAATTCGAAAAATGGTATTCTGCAATCAGTATACTGACATAGAAATGTGATTATCTATGTAACAATAGGTGAGGAAGGTAGATATGCTTGACGGTGTAAGCATTGTTCGATCTGAGAAGGTTAAGGATGAGATTGTTCTTGATGGTAACGATATCGAGCTCGTCTCAAGATCATGCGCTCTAATCAACCAGGTATACTCTTAACTAGCAAATGTTCATCGCATATTTAATCAATCAAAAACGAAATGATTAGTCCTTTATAGATAATTAGAAAAGTGACTTGAAATGATAAGTGAACTTGGCCAAATTTGCAAACTTGAGAGCAATTGTGTTGAAAAAGAGGATTTTTGGTTGATTTTTTAGTTTGTGATCGAAAGTTGTTATTTGTATTCCATCTGTCTTATGGCTATTTTGTAACAATGGTTATTCGTAATGTGCAGAAATGTCACGTGAAGAACAAGGATATCCGAAAGTTCCTTGACGGTATCTATGTGAGCGAAAGGAGCAAAATTGTGGAAGAGGAATAGTTAAGATTTCATCATAGCTCTTATATCTTCTCTTATGAATGTTAGTTTTGTTTTCATGGACAAATTCACCTGTGTTGCAGAACTCAGTTTATCCTTTGTTTCCTTTTTGTTTGCTCGAGATTTTTTTCACTTTGTGACAAGTTTTTAGATCATATCTACTATCTATTACTTTCATTTGATGTCACAGTTGAAATTTGATTTAATATGAATTTAATAGAACTTGCAACTTTTCCACCGTATTAACCGAAGGCTGCGTCAATTGTAGACTGAAGAAATTAAAGTATTTTGATTTGAATTTACCAAAAAAGCAAGCAAAAGAAAGCATAAAGGGGCCACGAGGCACTGATGAATTTGCCTACAAAACACACTTGTTCTCTTCTTTTTAGATTCCTTCATTACGCAGACTTCTCTTCTTCAAATCTCTCTCTCTCCGATTGTGATCTTTGTCTTAGCTTTTCTCCGCCACCGTAAGTTTCTTGTCTCTTCTCTTCCGTTTCTGAACTCGTTGAGCTTTTACTTTAGCCTTGTTTTTGCTCTGGATCGACTTGGTTTTGACTTGATCATTACTTTATACTGTTCTTAAACGATAATCATCTTTTGGTTTTATGTACTTACACGACTCTCTAGGATTTTGATCCAACTAATATTGTGCTTAGATCTTTCGTTTTTGCTTTATCCGATCGCAAAAAGGAATTTCTTTTACCAACTCAGTATAATACATATTCCATGATTTCGCTTTGCATGTCTTTTAATTCTGTGTAGTGATCATAGAATCTGACCCTCTTTCTGTGATTTAGAGTATAATCTATAATGGCAGACGGAGAGGAAATTCAGCCTCTTGTCGTCGATAATGGAACTGGTATGGTTAAGGTGAGTTAGCTTCTTTAATTTGGTTTCGTTCAGGGGACTGATTCTTCTCTCCTAAGCCTGACTTTTCAATCTTATGATAGGCTGGGTTTGCTGGTGATGATGCTCCAAGAGCAGTATTCCCAAGCATTATAGGTCGTCCTCGTCATGCTGGTGTTATGGTTGGAATGGGACAGAAAGATGCTTATGTTGGTGATGAGGCTCAATCGAAAAGAGGTATACTTACCTTGAAATATCCCATTGAACATGGTATTGTCAGTAATTGGGATGATATGGAGAAGATTTGGCATCACACTTTCTACAATGAGCTTCGTGTTGCTCCTGAAGAACACCCTGTGCTTCTTACTGAAGCTCCTCTCAACCCTAAAGCCAATAGAGAGAAGATGACTCAGATCATGTTTGAGACTTTTGATGTCCCTGCTATGTATGTTGCCATTCAAGCTGTGCTTTCCCTTTATGCTAGTGGCCGTACTACAGGTTCGTGTGTTTGCTTTGGTGTTTAGATGAGTCTTTGGCTTGGAAATGTTTGATTGATCTTGACACTTTTGGTTTCCTTTCAGGTATTGTGTTAGATTCAGGTGATGGAGTCAGTCACACGGTTCCTATCTATGAAGGCTATGCACTTCCTCATGCTATTCTTAGACTTGACTTAGCTGGACGAGATCTTACGGATGCTATGATGAAGATCTTAACAGAGAGAGGGTATGCATTCACCACAAGTGCTGAGAGAGAAATCGTAAGGGACATCAAAGAGAAGCTTTCTTATGTGGCCTTGGAGTATGAGCAGGAGATGGAGACAGCTAAATCCAGCTCTGAAGTTGAGAAGAACTACGAGCTTCCTGATGGTCAGGTGATCACAATTGGTGCAGAACGATTCCGTTGCCCAGAAGTCCTCTTTCAGCCATCGTTTGTGGGAATGGAAGCACCTGGAATTCATGAGACAACATACAACTCTATAATGAAATGTGATGTCGACATCAGGAAAGACTTGTATGGTAACATTGTACTTAGTGGTGGCTCGACCATGTTTCCAGGAATCGCTGATCGGATGACCAAAGAGATAACTGCTTTAGCACCTAGCAGCATGAAGATTAAAGTGGTTGCACCGCCGGAAAGGAAGTACAGTGTATGGATTGGGGGTTCCATCTTGGCTTCTCTTAGCACATTCCAACAGGTATTGTAAAAACTCTCTAGCCGTATTGATGTTTCAGCGACTTACTCAATGTACTGATGTTTGATTACGTTGTTTGGAAATGCAGATGTGGATATCAAAGGCAGAATACGAGGAGTCGGGGCCAGCCATTGTTCACAGGAAATGCTTCTAGACAAACCTCGTTGTGTAACATGAGTTTGGGGTTTGTGATTTTCGGATTGTTGATTGATGAAATTGGCTTAAGGTGAATATCTTTGATCTTGGCTTGTTTTAAGTTTTGGTCTTTTATGTGTGTTCATATATGTTTGAGAAAAGTGAAGTTGAGTGTGTAACTACATCTAAATGGTTTGTCTGTTTCTATGTTGATTATGTTCATTGTTGGGTTTGATATTTCCATGGGATATTAGCCGGCACATGATTTTGGAAAAAACATTTTTATTGATGATGAATTTTCTTAGATTTCTGAAATGAAATTGAAAATTCACATTGTAGGGGTTGTTTACCAAAATGCCTAGTATTAGGTAACGCAATCAAATTTTACTTACAAATAATAATTTACTTTGTAAATCACTATGTTAACGAATGTTTCCTGCCGACATAGACAAATGCATAAAGTTGCCATGAATTCAAGGACATTACATTTCACTACTCTGCAAGATTTGTCGCAGAATTAATAAAGTTGTTAAAGTCTTTTTCTCTTGGAGTATCGTCTGTATCTGGATTTAGCGTTTGTCCTTCCATCAACCAAAATTAAAGACACCTAAAAACATTTGGCAGACGTTTTTTGTTTTGTTTTTTTACTTTTGAAATTTTTTCTATGGAAGTAAAGTTGTGGAAAAGGATATTTCCAACAGTGGATGAAGTTAGTAGCAGCATTAGTTACTAGAGGTCCTAGGAGTTTCAGGTTCAAATCCACTTTTTGAAGGGGTATTTACTTGCGGTTTTTGCGAGGATGTACAGCCAAAAAGTGATGATGCATCCACCTTTAGTGTTGAAGATCCCAATCTGTTGTTGTCGATGATGCAGAATTATCTAGAAGCCAAAACTTCTCAGTTTACAAAAAGAAATATGTGATTGGTTTTGTTGCTTGAAGACTCTTCTGATCTAGTCCCATCGTGGCATGATTTAGGCGGTGATTCAACTACTTTTCCTTCTAGACAAGATCCTTCTGTTTCAACAGGAAGTAACCAAGAAACAGAGATCTTAATTTTCGTTGTTTTCAGCCTGGCAAACTCTTCATTTTCTACAAGTCTCTAAGTCAAAACTAATTAGTAATAAGTATTAAATCATATATATTATATTAAAATGATCTTAATTTCTGATAAAAGCAATGGCAGAGATAGAAAATTTAGCTATTGAGATCATCATAAATAAAGAAAGCTTAAATCAATAAAAATGTTAATACAAATACAAATAGTAAAAATGGGCTCAGTCACTCACATTTTGGTATGCTTTATTACTGATTTGTTTGTAGCCCTCTCAAATATTTGCTTTTCAATCAAACGAACTAGACGATATTTTCTTTATTTACATTGTACGAAACTCTAACTTTAGAAATCACACTAATGCTTGCTAATACAAAATCACTAAAGAGAATGATAAAAATTAAATAAAGGTACAAAAGATTTTTAAAACTACACACCAAGCCATAATCAATTTCTAATTCACCATCTCGATAATTCGATTCACAAATGCTAAAATATCTATCTCAATATTTTCAATTGAATAATAAGTTATTTGAACCAAGCTAGAGAAGCGAAAGATTTTTTAGATAATTATTTTTAAGAAAAAAATTAGGTTAAATATATTTCTATATTTGTTTAAAATAGATATTATTGGGCTTATTAACCTATACTATAATATTGGGCTTATTATTATATAGTACAAAACAGTTACGGATTGTATATAAAATTTAGTGTTATTGGGGTTAATTGTTTAGTTGAGGTATAAAATTTATAGGGTCAATTTTTTTAGTGGAGTCATTTTTTTTTCAACGACGGATTATATTAGGGTTCAATTGGTTAGTTTAGTAGTCAAATTTCTACATAATGTAGATGAAAAACTCGATTCTTGCTTATGCAAATGAACTATTTTAAGTGAATTTACTGCCGACCATTAGACTAATAGCCAGTGGAGTCACTTTCAATTTTACAATAAGCCTTATAACTTTTTAAATAATTTTAGTGAAGTCAACTGACCTCAGTACTAACATACTACCTCCGGTTATAGATGTCATTATTTAACAAACTTGCAAATATATTGAAAAAAGGCTCTTGGTCACCAACTTTTTAAGTGTTTTAGTGTCCAAACTAAACATCTCAATCTCCATCTTCTAACTTCATAGAAGTATTGGGCTATATCTTAGGCTATTGAGCTTATACTAATTACCTGACTGATACGTTAGGTTTAGCCTTCTAACAGTGACATACATGTATATATATATATATACACTTATAGAGATGCTTATTAAACACCTAATGAACTATTCTTGTGGCATGTACTGAATGTACATATAAAAGAATACGTATGTCACGTGTGAAGAATACTGTTGCACATTGGACAAAACTCAGCATTGGTTTTTGTAGGGACATGAAAACCCTGACATTTTGCTCCACTAGTCTCCAATACTATGTCCCATATATTATTCTTTTACATGGGACCCTATTTATTTAATTTTACTACTCCAAAGTTATGGGTACCACTTGATTTTTTCTGTAAATTTTCTTTCTTATCTTGACTTTTATCCCTAAAGATTTCAATTTTCTTACAAAGAGACATGGCAAAACGAAATTTGAGGCTAGTCAGCCTCCAACTTTATCTCAAAATATTCAATTTTCCCTCTCTTTAGACCTCTAATAATAATTGTGGTTCTTGGCTTTTTGCTAAAGAATAGAGGCCATTTGTCCTTTCCTTTTTATTACAATTAATTAACAAAACTTTGATTTTGCTTGTGATGGTGGATCCCTTTTCCTCGTGCTTCGAGCTCCATTTAGCTTTTACTTGGTATACTAAAACCAGATAAAAGTGTAAGTCTTTTGAACATCTTTTACAGAAACTAAGATTTCAAAGAAAATGGCGAAAGAGAATAGTAGTCATCAACACGCAGAAGCAAAGAGAAAGAGACTCACTTGGATTCTCTGTGTAAGTGGTCTCTGTATATTGTCTTACGTTGTTGGATCTTGGCAAAGCAACACTGTTCCAACTTCTTCTTCTGAGGTACACTCACGAATGGGATGTGATGAAACAACAACTACTACTCGAGTTCAAACTCAAACAAATCCCTCTTCTGCTTCTGATAATGATGATAACTTCTCTTCTGATTCTTCTTCCTCTTCATCAGAACCAGTTGAGTTAGATTTTGAAAGCCATCACAAACTCGAGCTTAAGGTTAAGAATCAAACCTTAAAGTATTTCGAGCCATGTGACATGTCTTTGAGTGAGTACACTCCATGTGAAGATCGACAGAGAGGAAGAAAATTTGATAGGAACATGATGAAATACAGAGAGAGACATTGTCCTACAAAAGATGAGCTTCTCTATTGTTTGATTCCTCCTCCACCAAACTACAAGATTCCATTCAAGTGGCCAAAGAGTAGAGACTATGCTTGGTATGACAATATCCCACACAAAGAGCTAAGTGTTGAGAAAGCAATTCAGAATTGGATTCAAGTTGAAGGTGACCGATTTAGATTCCCTGGTGGTGGCACAATGTTTCCACGTGGAGCTGATGCTTACATTGATGACATTGCTAAACTCATTCCTCTTACTGATGGTTCCATTAGAACAGCTATAGATACAGGATGTGGTGTAAGTTTCAACTTTCTTATTACATTTTCATTGATGTCTGACTTGTTTTAATCGATTCAGCTTGATTTTGGTTGTGTAGGTTGCAAGTTTTGGTGCTTACTTGTTGAAGAGAGATATTGTGGCTATGTCTTTTGCTCCAAGAGATACTCATGAAGCTCAAGTCCAGTTTGCTTTGGAACGTGGAGTTCCTGCAATTATTGGGATTATGGGATCAAGAAGACTTCCTTATCCAGCTAGAGCTTTTGATCTTGCTCATTGTTCTCGTTGTTTGATTCCTTGGTTTGGAAACGGTAATGAAAATTGTTGGAACTTTTGTCATCAGCTGCTTGATTGTTGTCAGAATTTAACCAAAACAATTAACACAATGGTTATGTGTAGATGGTTTGTACTTGATGGAAGTGGACCGGGTTTTAAGACCGGGCGGTTATTGGGTTCTCTCAGGCCCACCAATCAACTGGAAGAAATACTGGAAAGGTTGGGAAAGATCAAAAGAGGATTTGAATGAAGAGCAAGAGTCAATAGAAAATGTAGCAAGGAGTCTTTGTTGGAAGAAAGTTACAGAGAAAGGTGATTTATCAATCTGGCAAAAGCCTATCAATCACATTGAGTGTAAGAAACTCAAACAACTTCATAAATCTCCTCCTCTATGCAGCAAATCAGATCTACCAGATTTTGCTTGGTAAGAACTTCAACCTCTCTCATAAATATAAATTAAACTAGTACTAATAATAACTCTGATAAAATAGTCGAGCTCTCCTTAGTTTCTAAAGGTTTACGTGCCCCAACTAATAGCTTGGACATTTGGAGTTCGATTTAACCCACTATAAGTGGAGGTTAAGATATAGAGAGTTTAGGGGTGGGTTTGGACAATGGATGAGACCTTACTGATCGAATTTGATGAAATAAATTTGGAAATAGGTACAAAGACTTGGAATCATGTGTAACACCACTACCAGAAGCGAACAGTCAAGACGAATTTGCAGGCGGTGCATTGAAGGATTGGCCAGACAGAGCTTTTGCAGTTCCACCTAGGATAAGCCAAGGAACAATACCAGAGACTAATGCTGAGACATTCAGAGAAGACAATGAAGTGTGGAAGGAAAGAATAGAATATTACAAACAGATAATGCCAGAGATTCCAAAGGGAAGATTTAGGAACATAATGGACATGAATGCATACCTTGGAGGATTTGCTGCAGCCATGATGAAATATCCATCTTGGGTTATGAACGTTGTTCCTATTGATTCAGAGAAGCAAACTTTAGGAGTTATTTACCAACGTGGATTTATTGGAACTTATCAAGATTGGTGTGAAGGATTCTCTACTTATCCGAGAACTTATGATATGATTCATGCTGGTGGACTATTCAGCCTTTATGACAACAGGTAAACATAATTTACTCCATTTTCTTGTTTTGGCTTTCACAAGCATGTATTGATGTTGTTGTTGATGTGATGATGAAAGGTGTGATATGACATTGATACTACTTGAGATGGATCGAATATTGAGACCAGAAGGAACAGTTGTGTTTAGGGACACTGTGGAAGTTTTGACAAAGATACAAAGCATAACCAATGGAATGAAGTGGAAGAGTCGGATTCTGGATCATGAGAAAGGTCCCTTTAACCCTGAGAAGATCCTTCTTGCTGTAAAATCTTATTGGACTGGTCCTTCTTCTTAACTTTGTATTTTCAGTCTTCTTTGAACTCTTACCTCTTCTTTAATTAATCTTCTTTATCTTCTCATTTCTCATCACTGCTTTCTTTCTCTTTGTTTTCTTTTCAAAGAAAAAAGGAAGACAATCTATGTTTTTTTGGGAAAATTCGTAGGGAACATGGAAGTTTTAGCATTTCGATATATTGAAAACGAGAAATGTTTGAAAACTAGAAGACACCAAAGACATCTATATATTGTTGGAAAGCTCGTGGTCTCTAGCTTTTGGATCAGATTCGGAGGTCGTTGTTAGAGGTGGACTTCGTCCCCTAGGCCCTATAAATTGATTGAGTTCGACATGTAAATAAAGTGCACTGAGGGAAAGAAACAAGGTCCAACGTAACAGATTATGTCTATCCGGGAATACCCGGCCAAAGATTTCAGAAGATAATTCATAGATTCTAACGGAAAAATCTCTAGATTTTCTATAGGTAAGATAGAAATCACTAAAAACAATGGAAGATATAATATCCATATTGATGAAGGAAAGGGAAAAAATAGGATTCTAATCCTTGAAGTAAAAAAAAAAGCAAGGAAAAACAATATAAATCAAAGATCATAAAAGAAAGAATGACACACTTTTGCACACGTTGAAAACACATATGGGCTAATTTTGGGTAGAACAATCGTGATCATCAACAAATCCGTATTGCAAAACTGAGGTGAGCAAATGATATGTAGAAACACTGTTTCATGTATCTTCTTTAAATTTTATGATGCATAAATATAATGTTACATTCATGTTTTATAACCATATTTGATGGTGTATGATGCTAACTAAAATATGATGTTTGTATGATATTTGTGTACCTTATTGAGTAATGAATAATTACATAGGAGTATTTATACACAAGAGGAGAATCACCTATACAAGATAATGTCTATAAATGGAAGATATGAGTGGTATGATGTATCTTTAACATGCCTCTTCAAAATGAGAGATTGTTGTGATACTAATCTTGGATCTTACCTCCTGAAACCTGGCACGATTAAGAGGCGTGGTGAAAGTGTATGTCAGCTGATCACGAGTATGTACATGAGCTACACGAAGAAGACCCTGCTGTATATGACCACGAATGAAGTGGTAGTCAAGTGTGACATGTTTCATCCGGGAGTGAAAGACGAGATTAGTGCAGAGAAATGTTGCACCGACATTGTCACAATACACATATGGAATATTTAGAAAAGTGATACCTAATTAAGTTAGGATATTGCAGATCCGTCAGATTTTGGAGGCGATGTTAGCAACTGAATGATATTTTGCCTCGGTGTATGAACGGGTAATGCTCTTTTGCTTTTTAGAAGACCATGAAATTGGATTATGATATGCCTCTTAGGTGCTATGTGAGGAAAATGACAAAGAAGGCAAAGCCTCTAAGTGAACTGGAAGGTCTGCAAGAGTTATTAAAGAAAAGAAACCTTCAGAGAGCAGAAGAAGATTTGACACTGGAGGAAAAGAGGCAGAGCTTGGGTCAGAAACATAAGGTTCACTTGGAAAGTAACGACGAAAGAAGACTCTAAACCAGAGATAGTCTTCGAAGGGCGTTGCATGAAAGCGAAAGAGGAAGAAGCGAAGTGAAATTACAGAAGAAGCTCAAAGAGGAAGAGGAGCGAGAGGATAAGATTAAGTCGTTATGGCCATTAGTGAGGAGTTAGGCTTAATCGGACCTTTATAATGCTCATGGATTCAATTTCTGGTTTTCTGTGATTTTGGATTTGACAATTCATGGTGATATTGAAAGTTTGATTTCTAAAATCTTATCAGTTGGTGCAGTGAATGAGGCTTCAGAATGCCAGTATTGACGAGATCATCGGAGTCAGCGGTGAACAACGAAGTCGATGTTTCTCAGGTCGCAGAACAAGTGAAGAACGTGGCCACAGAGTTGTTACAGTCGAAGACAGATACGAGAGAACATCTAAATTCGCTAGAAAATCGCGTGGAGCAAATCTTCGAGATGCTTCAGGAGATGCGTGCGCAAACTCATGTTGAGGAACCAGAGAGGGTTGCTGAACCGGCGCGTACATCGGAATCTGTATAGGATAGGCGCATTAGTACGTCTTTAAGCGATAAAGAAACTATCCTCAAGAAGTTCGACTTACTTGTGTTTGCTGGAGTAGATGCTTATACATGACTGAGCATAGTGGAGCGGTTTCACTTCCTTGGTAAGTATACTGACACTCAAATGTTGGATCTAATATTCATGAGTCTATGGGGGAATATCTTAAGTTGATACAACTATGAAGCATTAGATGCCCTGTTTGAGAATTGGATAGATTCTAGAGAACGATTGTTGTTACGTTTTGCTAAATCGTCAGATACTTCTCTGAGGGATAGGTTGTTTGCAATACAGTAGACAAGTCCTATAGAAGATTATGTTCATGAATTCGAATACTTGGTGTTTCAAGTCAGAGGTCTGTCTCAAGAGGATAAAATCTCCATTTTTAGAAAGGGATTAAAACCGCAGTTGAATCAAGTGATTAAGATGATGAAACCGCAAGGTTTAAGAGCCATCATAACACTAGTTTTGGAAATGTAACCCTCGTTGATAGTGCAGGTTTTTAATGCAGCTCTTATGGAGGAGAATTGGTGACTTTAAAAGGAGATCCAAAACTTCATGTGGATTTCATTTCGAATGGGAAACAAAGGAGGAAATCAATGCAAGTATTAGACTAGTGTCAGTCAGAGGTACAATTGCGAGAAAAAGCTTGTCCTCGTTCCACTCAGTTGACACAATTGTTGGGCCAATTTGTAGAATTGTTCAAAGAACCAACGTCCTTACAACCTCTTCGAGGATGTGAACACGACATTACTCTTATATCAGGTTCAAGACCGGTGAATGTACGACCTTATAGATACCCTCACGCACAGAAAATGACAATGGAGGATTTAGTATCACAGATGTTGAACAGTCGAGTTATAAGACGAAGCCACAATCCTTTCTCCAGTCCAATGTTGTTAGTTAAAAAGAAAGGAGGTGGGTGGAGATTATGTGTGGATTATATGGTATTAAATAGAGTCACAGTTCCAGATTTATTTCCGATACCGGTTATTGATCAGTTGCTTGACGAGTTGTCGGGAGCATGTGTTCACAAAATTTGATCTCCGATCAGGATATCATCAAATAAGAATGAAAGAACAAGATGTGGAGAAGACAACTTTCCGGACATTAGATGGACATTATGAGTTCTTAGTAATGTCATTTGGCCTTACTAATGCTCCGAAAACATTTTAAAGTCTGATGAATGACATCTTCCGTCCTTACTTAAGGCGTTTCATTCTAGTGTTCTTCGACGACATTTTAATCTATAGCTCAAGTTGGGGAGAACATTTACAGCATGTGCAGCAAGTATTGGAAATATTGAAGGAGCATGAACTTTATGCTAACGAGAAGAAATGTGAGTTTGCTCAAACTTCACTTGAATATTTAGGCCACATTATATCGAGAGATGGAGTAGCAACTGATCCACAAAAAACTGCCACAATGGTGAGTTGGCCAACACCGTCTAATGTGAAAAGTTTGAGAGGATTTTTGGGGTTGACAGGGTATTATAGGCGGTTTATTGTGTAGTATGGAGTTTTCGCACAACCCTTAACGACACTGCTCAAGAAAGACAATTTTGAGTGGTCACAACAAGCACAACTAGCATTCGATATTCTAAAGAAGAAGATGCAATCAGCCCTCGTTCTTAGCTTACCGGATTTCAACCTCACTTTTATTGTGGAGTCGGACGCCTCTGAATTTGGGTTAAAAGCTGTATTAATGCAAGTACACAACCCCATTGCATATTTTAGTTACGCTTTGACAAATAAAGAACAGCAGAATCCAATTTATGAGAGAGAATTGATGGCAATTGTGTTAGCCATTCTGAAATGGAAACACTATTTATTTGGCTGCAGGTTTTTGGTTCGAACAGACCAAATGAGTTTAAAATTTCTGCTGGAACAAAGAGATGTGTCAGGAGAGTATTAAAGATGGTTGATTAAGCTGTTAAGGTATGAATTTGATATTGAGTATAAACCGAGATTGGAAAACAAAGCTGCGGATGGGTTATCTAGAAGCTTGATAACCTCCAGTTATGAGGTTACTAGACAACTTTTAGCTCTCACAGTACCTCACTCATTGGATTTGGAAGCAGTACACAAAGAATGCGACAATTACAAGGAGATTACTCAACTTCTCCATGCTGTCAACAACGGAGAAATGAAGTCAAAATCATACTCCGTATATGGTGGTAAGCTGTTTTATAAAAAGAGATTATACTTACCAAAACATTTTGTTTTCCTACCAGTTATACTACACGAGTTTCATGATGGAGTGTTTGGAGGGCATGGAGGTGTTCTCAAGACTTTGAAGCGCATTCAAACACAATTCCATTGGAAAGGGATGAAACAAGACATTCAACAATACGTTGCTGAATGTTTGATCTGTCAGACGCATAAATACAGTACTATTAGTCTCGCGGGACTCTTACAGCCATTTCCTATTCCGAATAAGGTATGGTCTCACTTGTATATGGACTTCATAGAAGGATTGCCTCTTTCGCAGCAGGTTAATGTGATTCTGGTGGTAGTTGATCGGTTGAGCAAATATGCTCACTTCATCACACTGCGACATCATTTTACAGCCGCTGAGGTTGCATGTAAGTTTGTCAAAGAAGTGATTCGGCTGCATGAAGTTCCAGAGTCGATAGTGTCTGACTGCATAAGACTTTCTTGTCTTCATTCTGGCGTGAGAGTCATCGTTTAGCTACTACCAAACTGAATTTTTTGACAACTTAACACCCTCAGTCGGATGGTCAAACTGAGGTACTCAACCGATGTTTGGAGACTTACTTACGATGTTTTGCTTTGGAGCATCCTCGAACTTGGTCTAGGTTCATCCATTGGGCCGAGCTATGGTATAACATATCTTTTCACACAGCGTTACACACTACTCCTTTCAAAATTGTATATGGCCGAGACCCTCCTCTATTGATCAGATTTTAGAATGGTTCAACAAAGAATTACAATCTGGAACAGACTTTTAAGGAACGCGATGGTATGTTGGATCAAGTAAAGAAGCATTTGTTGAGAACTCAAGACATTATGAAGAAGTCAGCTAGTATTACATCGCAGAGATGTAGAGTTTCAAGTGGGAGATATGGTTTTTCTGAAAGTGAGAGACCTTATAAACAACAATCCGTATCTAGACGGATTTGTCCTAAGCTGGCGGCTCGCTTTTATGGCCGTTTGAAGTGTTGGAACGTGTGGGCAAAGTAGCATATCAGATTCAACTTCCGGCCACTTCGGTCATACATCCAGTCTTTCATGTGTCTTTGCTTAAAGCGACTTTAGGCAAACATTATAAGGTGACTCCATTACCACAGTCCCTCAACGAGTTAGATGAGTTTGTAGTCTATCTACAAGACATTACAGAGACACATTATTCTTCTTCTGGTGATCTCGAGGCTCTTGTGGTGTGGAAAGATTTACCTTTCCATGAGAATAGTTGGGTCCTCGTCAAAGACTTGGCACGACAATTTCCGGATTTTTAACTTGTGGGCAAGTTGTCTTCAAAAGGAGGAAGTAAAGATATGCCTCTTAGGTGCTATGTGAGGGAAAAGGACAAAGAAGGCAAAACCTCTAAGTGAACTGGAAGGTCTGCAAGAGTTATTAAAGAAAAGAAACCTTCAGAGAGCAGAAGAAGGTTTGACACTAGAGGAAAAGAGGCAGAGCTTGGGTCAGAAACAGAAGGTTCACTTGGAAAGTAACGGCGAAAGAACTCTAAACCAGAGAGATTCTTCGAAGGGCATTGCAGGAAAACGAAAGAGGAAGAAGCGAAGTGAAATTACAGAAGAAGCTCGAAGAGGAAGAGGAGCGAGAGGATAAGATTAAGTCGTTATGGCCGTTAGTGAAGAGTTAGGCTTAATCGGACCTTTATATTCGCAATTTGTAATTGCACTTAGCTCATGGATTCAATTTCTGGTTTTATGTGATTTTGGATTTGATTATTCATGGTGATATTAAAAGTTTGATTTCTAAAATCTTATCAGATTATTCACCAAGTAAATGATATAGGGGTTTATGGAGATGTAATCATCACAATATCCTGCACAATCAGCGTCGGAAAAGGTGTATCAACTCAGTGTTGTGTGTGCCGAGAGGAAGATGTCGTATGTTTAGGAACTTGTGAGATACTTGAGAACTCTTGTAGTATTTTGCCAGTGTGTTGGTTGATGCATGAATTAAGAGAGGTGATTCACTGCATAATGTCGGGTCTCGTGAAACAAAGAGCTGTAAATTGCCAATAAGCTTTCTGTATTCGGTTGGATCTTTGAGTAGAGACCTAGACCGTGTTGTGAGTTTTAGAGTAGTGGCCATTGGTGTTTGAACCGGCTTCACATCAGACATGTTGAAGTGATGTCGGAGATTCCTATGTACTTTTGCTGAGAGATATGAAGACCTTTTTAGGTTATGTGTGCGAATATGCCAAGGAAATAGTTCAAATCCTCTGGATCCTTAACTGAAAAACGTTTGGCTAGAAGAGACAATACACGTTGGATGAGTTGCAAAATAAACCAGAGCTTTGTTGTGTTGTTAGAAAAAAAGCGAAGTGTCTGCATAAGAGTTCTTCAACCTAACTGAGATCAGATAATCTTTCAGTTCATTGTACTAGGCTCTCGGTGCTTGCTTTAAGCCATATATTGCTTTGTTAAACATGCAGAAAATGATGGATTATCTTGATCAATAAGCACATGAGGTTGTTCCATATACACTTCTTCATTCAATGTTCCTTGTATGAAGGCGTTATTTACGTCTAACTGTCATATCAACCATGATTTTGCAACAACGATGTCAAGGACTAACCTTAATGTTGTCTACTTGATGACAAGATTGAAGGTATCAGTGAAATCTCTGCCAGCTTGTTTTTTGTACCCCTTGTCAACGAGTTTTGCTTTGCATCGCCCAAGATTTCTATTTGGAAGCAGCTTGTTTTTGTAGACCCAATGACATCCTAACACGTTTTTATCTGTTGGCCGAGGTACAAGATCAAGCATTTTGTTTTTAATAAAAGCATCGATCTCTTCAGATATTGTTTCTCTTCATATTTTATGTTTTAAAGCTTGAGTGAAGTTAACGGGTTCTGGTAAGATATCTTCAGTGATAGATATGGTAAGGTTAAATTTTGGTTTGGGTTTTGAGATATTGTTTTTCCGACGAGTGGTCATTGGATGAGTATTAGTGGTGGTTGGAATCATCGGTGGTGGGTGTTGCGAAGTGGACGAGCTTATGTGGTTGGGATTTTCATTTTGTGGGCTTTTGTTGGTGAGATTTTGAATGGGCGAAGATTGTGCATCAGATGGGTTTAGTGGACTATTGTTTATTGGGCTTTGGGATTGTTGAATTTGAGGTAAAATAATTGGAGAGAAATCTCACCTGGTAGCATTTTGGACCGTAAGTGATGGCCCACCTAGATTAACTAAATCTGCATCTCGTTCACTTGTGATTGACGAATAAAGGATTTGAGCAATCGGTACCTGAGCGGTGGTCGAAATTAATGACGTGGTGGTCGACATCAGAGCTTGATTCGTTGGCGAAATTTTCCACGGCACATGTATCGATGATGATGTGTTGGATGTGAGGTGTGGATGCGGTCAGTGCTTGGCTCTAGACAAAAATATGCGCTTTGAGTAGAGGAGTAACCAAAGAACATACAAGGTGTAGATCGCATCTGAAGCTTATTCTAAGCGTAGGGCCTAAGCCATGGAAAGCAAAGGCAACCAAAAACTCTTAGCTTTGCGTAGTTGGGATCTGAGCCAAATAAGAGACGATGTGGAGTAGACATTGTTAGTTAGAGAAAGAAGATCGAAGGAAGCTTGCGGAGGACGCGCCCCAAGGGAAGACGTGGGACGCAAGCGACCGAGGGAACTTAGGATGGGGCGAGAAAGACTAAGGGAGTCTCAGCCTTCCAGGGAGCCGTTAGGAATGACCAAAGGTCCGAAGGCAACTGTTGGGAGAGCTGGTCCCTGCACGTGATTCAGCAGGGCGCTGCATCGGGATACGCGGAATGCTTCTCAGGATGTGCGGAGCGCCTGCGCCATGCGCTCCTCGGGAAGAGTGGGAGCCTTTTCCCTTTGTTCCTCTTATGGATTTTGTTGTATTCTAGTGTATTTTCTATATTAGGTGCATAGAGACTATATATATGTATGTATAAGGCTTAATGAAAATCAAGGAAGAAAGATCTTCTTCACAATATTTTCTCTCTTATACTCTCATCTTCTCTCTTATACTCTTACAAAAATCTCATGGTATCAGAGCAATAAGCTCTTGAGACCTTTCATGATTCCGCTACTCAATAATCTCTACAATCTTTGTTACTCTCTAATTTTTCTTCTCTCTAAAAATCTTCTTCTCTCTCAAATTTTTCAAAAAATCTTCAATGGATAACTCTAAGAACTTTGGTGTTCATGTGACACTTAAAGGAGTGAATTATATATTATGGTCAAGGACCATGAAATCAGTCTTGGTTGGCCGAGGACTATGGGAACATATCGAGGAAGGTGCTCCAAAGAGGTTGGTCCAAATCGAAGGAAAAGCTAAGGAAGGGAAGGAAATTAAGACGGTTAAAACAACAGTCATAGATGACGGAAAATGGTACCAAGATGACCAAGTGGTCCTCATCATTTTACAAAGCACAATCGATCCATCCATCCATGAGACTTACTCATATTGTGAAAGCTCCAAACAGCTTTGGGATACACTCAAAAAGGTATATGAGAACTTGTCGAATCTTAGCCGGGTTTATGAGTTAAAGAAGAAATTAAGTGAGCTAAAACAAGAGGAAATGGAGTTCACTAAGTGGTTTGGGAAATATAGGTCTCTTTGGCCCGAACTTGAGATCCTTAGACCTCCCACCATGGATCCAATGGTATTAAGTGAAAGAATGGAGCAAGATAAGGTCATTGGGCTCATGAAAAATATCAACCCAATCTACAATGATCTCATTCGCCATCTCATAAGGTCGGAAAAACTCCCAACCTTGGAAGAAGTTTACGGATTCATTCAAAGGGAACAAGGAAACCGATGCCTTTTTGGAGGAAAGGGGGAGCTTGTCATGGCCAATAAAGTTGCCTATCGACAAGAGGAGAAAAAGGTATGGGTGTGTGATCACTGTAAGAAAAAGGGGCAGTCCAAGGACCGATGATGGATCCTACACTCACACCTCAAACAAAACCGTTGGGAGCAAAATAAAGGAAAAATGGCCAATCTTGCACACAGGGAGGATGATGGATCTAAGACCGAGGATGGATCAACCAAACATGCTATGGTGGTGGCCAAAGCAATGTCAGTAACCATGAAGAATATGTGAAGAAATCCGACCTTGCCGAGCTCATCAAATCCATCAATGCACTTAAGGATTCTAGTAACTCCTCTTTTGTCTCAAAAATTACCACACCTCTTATTGTTGATTCGGGAGCAACACACCATATGATTAAGAATGAAAATTTACTTGAGAATATTAAGCCGGTCAAAGGTAGTGTAGAGATAGCTAATGGTACTAAGGTTCCAATTAAGGGCACAAGGAATTTACGACTATTTAATAAATCGTCTAGTGCTCTTTATATGCCAAAATTCACATCCAATTTACTGAGTGTGAATAAAATCGTGAGTGACTTGAAATGCAAAGCTATTTTTGAACCTAACAAAGTGTATTTTCAGGATACTGAGACTAACCAAATCCTTGGAGAAGGAGATGCGAAAAATGGATTGTACTTCCTAGATGAGTCTAGAAGCAATCCGCACCTATCTTGTTTTTCTAGTATTAATGTTAGTGAGAATGCCCTTTGGCATGCTAGACTTGGGTATCCTCATAGTAGAGCTCTAAAATTATTCTTGCCTAATGTGTTATTTAAAAATGATGAGTGTGAAGCATGTATTCTTGGTAAACATTGCAAATCGGTTTTTCCTAAATCTTCTACAAATTACGAAAATTGCTTTTAACTAATACACTCGGATGTGTGGTCATGACCATATGTGTCTAGAGAAAATCACAAAAACTTTGTCACCTTCATTGATGAAAAATCTAAGTACACGTGTTTGACCTTATTACCTTCCAAAGATAGGGTGTTAGATGTGACTAAACAATACAATGCCAAGATTAAAATATTAAGAACATATAATGGAGGAGAGTATATGGGCCAATCATTCCAACAATAACTTACAAAACTCGGAATAATGCACCAAACAAGTTGTCCTTACACCTCTCAACAAAATGGTGTAGATGAGTGCAAAAATAGACATTTAATGGAGGTTGCAAGAGCCATGATGTTCCACACCAATGTACCAAGACGTTTTTGAAGTGATGCGGTCATAACCGCATGTTATGTCACCAACCGAACCCCAACAAAAGTGCTCCGAGATCTCACTCCCTTTGAGGTACTTAACAACACTAAACCTCATATTAATCATTTAAGAGTTTTTGGGTGTGTTGCATTTGTTCTAGTTCCCGGGGAGATGAGGAATAAACTTAAAGCCAAGAGCATGAAGGAGATTTTTCTTGGGTATTCCACAACACAAAAAGGGTTAAGTGCTATGTGTCCGAGACTCAGAGGATAGATGTGTTATGGGATGTCAAATTTATGGAAAACAAGGGGTACTACATTGAGAAAAATTGGGAGGATGAACCACTCAAAACTTGTGCTCATCAATATGCCCAAACCGTGACAATGAACCACAATCTTTTTCCCTTAGAAGGTTTTGTCCCAAAAAGTGTTTTCCTCTAAGGTTTTTAATGAGATGGTGAGTCACAACTTTCAAACTTGAACCTAAGATCATAGTTTCATGGTTTAGGGGGAGTGTTGGTTAGAGAAAGAAGATCGAAGGAAGCTTGTGGAGGACGTGACCCAAGGGAAGACGTGGGACGCAAGCGACCGAGGGAAGTTAGGATGGGTGATACAACGAGATTTAACCCTATATCCTACTGCAAGTGCACAACAAACGTAATAGTATTTAGGGATCGATTCCACGAAGACCAATGACCACACTAACGATTTGATTATTAAACTAGAGCTAAGACAGTAGATGTTTTAAGTGCAATCCAGTATAACAAGGAAACTAATGTAAACAATATCTAAGGCATCAAGTTTAGGGGATTCACAAGGAAATCAAGGGTAGGATGAGGAATCTGTTCAAGCAAAATCAGTTTCGTTCTCGACTAAGAAATAACAGTTGACTATCCTACTCTCGCAGCGATAATCACTATACCTAGATCTTAGAGATCCTAACTCTTGTTGGTTCTGGGAATCTAACAATGCAGTATTGACGGTTCCTAAGTGTCCACAACCCAACCTAGCATCAACTCTCGTTGGTAGTGAAGGTGCTGCTTACCTAGAAAGGTTCTGGTTCTTATTAAACTTCTCGGATAATAAGCAACCTGAGATCATAGATTAGTTAGCTACTCTAACCTAAGCATTAACCATGTTTCTAGGTTGAGATACCATAATCGAGACCTATTTGTTCTTCATCCTTGATCCCTTTAAGATCCTTAGAATACCCTAAACCTGACTATGAATTACCTAAGACATGGAAATAGAGAACAAGCAAGCAATTGTAAGAAAATTCATTCTAAACTCAAAATAGATGCAATAGAGGTTCATAGATTTTCACTAAGGATGTAGAGATCTCAATCCTTCTCCTCTAGGTTACAATAAAAGTCTGCACCTTTTTCTTTGTCAAAGTCTCTCTAAAAACGTGTTTTCTTAACCTAATATTCAGAATAAAACCAATTGGCACGAAATATGGAAATTCCCTTTTTGCTTCACAGGGTCGTGGATCGATCGATCCGTAGACTGCGTGATCGATCAATTCTTCTTCATTCAATTCGTGAAACTTTTGTATCGTGCAAAGGATCGTGCGCAACTTCTCCTTAATTGGTTCAATCGATCTCTGAGTGCTAAGTCGTGCAATGAATTTTGCGCATAACATAGACGAGTGGGGGTCGATCGTGTAAGGTGTGATCAGATCGAGCGTAAGTTTCCCTATCTATAGTTATGATCGATCGATCTTGGTGTTGCTCGATCGATCATTCAACTCGAAGTGGAAAAATCCAAAGTTAAGCTCTACTCTTGCTCAGGATGTGGAATCCAAAGTATCCTTGCATTTCTACCTGAAAAGACTCGAAGAACACGACAAAAACTAAAGAAAAAATATGAATTAGTAAGCTAAAAATTGGTATAAATGAGGTATATCAATTCCCCAGACTTGACTTTTTGCTTGTCCTCAAGTAAATACCCAATGATCTAACAAGAAGATATAAACTCAAGAACTCATTCATCGTAGGAATTTAACACCTCAAAACCTGAGCAAAGAACACTCAATTCATTCGACAAGAGAGAGACCACCTTATACTTCCCCCAGATTTAACATCTAGTCCATCCTAATTCTAAAATAAGACCCAAAAGTTCTAGATCACGACACCAACATCTTATGAGTCTAGGTGCGACCTTATCCAGAGAATATCGATCAAAATACACATGGACTCATTCCCAACAATAAGTACCCACCATGATGTGGTTCTTTTCCTCTTATTCTTTTCTTTTCAAACCGATTTTTTCCTACTTTTCTAGGGTATCATTGTATTTTCTTTTTATCGGCAGTTTTTTTTTATCTTGCAATTTCAAAGGTGTGTAATGCGAGTAGCTTCATTGGAGTTTCTCTCAGTAAGCGAGTTAGTAAGGTGAACAAGAATATGTCTTTGGAAGTGTCCTTGGGACTGTCCAGTTTACCTTAAAAACAAGCAGCGTCATTGAAAAACTTTTACCCTAGGCTTACTTGGATTTGTTGAAATTTATAGTGCAAGAAGCTTTGACAAAAGGAAAACCAAGCTTTTCGGGGTTTCTCAGAGTGAGATTGATAGTCCGATCTAATGTATACTAACCCTCTAGATAAGGAAATTAAATCAGGTTAAGTTTGAAGTTGATTACAGATTTTTGAAACAATCGAGAGGAAGTGGTTTTAAAACGAACAGCTGATGAGTCTCTGGGTTTTCTAATAGTCAACAATGCTTATCAGAAATCAAACAAATGGTTCTCCCCCAGACTTACTTTACACCGTCTCAATGTGAAAATTAGTGAGAGGAAGAATGAAGGAAGCAAAAGAAGTAATTGAAAATTGTTCTCGGATTTTGAAAACGTACCTGGATGTATGGATCGATCGAGCACCCTCAGCTCGATCGATCTATGAAGAGTCGGAGATGGAACGAGCTAAGTTTGGTCAACAGATCGTGTGCAAGAAGGATGTCGATCAGGCGTTACGTCACGGTCGATCGAAAGATCGTGCGCAAACACAACCGGGCTGTCGATCGATCGATGTGCGCCATTCCTCTCCTCCTGTTGCACGATCGATCTTCATGTAGATCGATCGGGCCATACTCTCGTACCAGTTTCCTGAAAACAGAAAACAACTTCGAGGTAAAAACCAACTAAAAATAAAGCAAAAAAAGCCTATTAGTGGGTTGCCTCCCACTCAGCGCTTGTTTAAAATCAATAGCTTGACAAAGAAGGACGCTATGTGGTAGTTGTATCAGTCAAAGAGATGAAATCTTCATTGACTTTGTCGGGGGAACCAAAATATGGTTTAAGGCGCTGCCCATTCACCACAAATTTTTCTCCCTGTTTATTGAGCAGAACCACAGCTCCATACGGTCTGACTTCATTGACGGTGAAAGGACCGGACCACCTTGACCTAAGCTTTCCAGGAAAAAGTTTTAAACGGGAGTTAAACAAAAGAACCTTGTCATTAGGAGCAAAACTCATGTTAAGGATACGTTTATCATGGACGACTTTTGTTCGTTCTTTGTAAATCCTCGAGTTGTCGTAAGCCAAGTGTTAAATCTCTTCAAGTTCATGTATTTGTAGTGACCGTCTTTCCGAGGCAGATTTGATATCATAGTTGAGATGCTTGATCGCCCAATAGTCCTTGTATTCGAGCTCGACTGGAAGGTGACAGGCTTACCATACAACAGATGGAACAGAGTTGTTCATAACGGTGTCTTGAAAGCGGTTCTATAGGCCCAAAGAGCATCATCCAACTTAGCCGACCAATCTTTCCTGGTTGTACAAACGGTTTTCTGCAGAATGCTCTTGATCTCTCGATTAAAGACTTCTACATGACCGCTCGTTTGAGGGTGATATGGTGTAGATACCTTGTGATGAACTCCGTACTTTTTCAGTAGATTGTTAAACGTTTGGTTAATGAAGTGAGAACCACCATCCCTGATCACAATCCTCGGAATACCAAATCTCGGAAAAATGATATGCTTGAACATCTTGACAACCACCTTGGCGTCATTTGTCGGACTGGCTATTGCTTAAACCAACTTAGACACATAATCCACAACAAAAAGTATGTATTGGTTGCCAAAAGAGATGGGGAAGGGTCCCATAAAATCGATTCCCCAGACATCAAACACCTCAACTTCGAGAATAAAGTTATGTGGCATCTCATTTCTTCTACTTATGTTACCTTGTCGCTGGAAAGAGACACATATCGAAACAAATGAGTATGTGTCACGAAACATCGTGGGCCACCAGAAACCTGATTGAAAAACCTTTGCGACGGTTTTGAAAGTGGCAAAGTGACCTGCATATGAGAAACCATGACAATGGAACAATATACTGGGAATCTCATTTTCAGAAACACATCGTCTGAAGATGCCATCAGAGCATTGCTTGTACAGGTAAGGAGCATCCCAGTAGTATCGTCTGACATCCCTCAAAAACTTCTTTTTCCTGTACCCATGAATCTCAGGAGGGTTAACGTGTGCAGTGAGATAGTCGGCATAATCGGCAAACCAGAGAGTGCCTGGAACGCAAGGAGGATCAGCAGGCGACTGACGAGCCTTATGAGTGGTGTATATACGATAAACTTGTTCTTCCTGTAGGCTATCATCGCGGGGAACAGAATCATCAATTTGTAGTCTCGAAAGGTGGTCTGCAACTCCATTGTTTACACCTCTTTTGTCTTTGATTTCAAGATCAAATTCTTGCAGTAACAATACCCAATGAAGTAGCCTAGGCTTAGCATCTTTCTTGGAGAGAAGATACTTAAGAGCGGCATGATCCGTGTGTACAATCACCTTAGAACCAACAAGATAGGATCTGAACTTCTCAAAGGCAAAAACGATAGCCAAGAGTTCTTTTTCTGTAGTTGCATACCTCTGTTGAGCATCATCGAGTGTTTGGCTTGCATAGTAGATTACATGCAACTTCTTATCCTTTTTTGCCCCAGAACAGCTTCGACTGCGTAATCACTCGCATCACACATAATCTCGAAAGGTAGTTCCCAATCTGGTGGCTGAACTATCAATGCACTAACTTAAGCTCCCTTCAATGTCAAAAAGGCTTCCTCGCACTCTTTGGTAAACTCAAACTTAACGTCCTTGCACAGCAATTGAGTGAGCGGTCTGGCTATCTTTGAAAAATCCTTGATGAACCTTCTGTAGACACCATCATGACCGAGAAAGCTTATGATCTCCTTGACTGTGGTTGGTGATTTCAAGCTTGTCATCACTTCAATCTTCGCCTTATCAACCCCGATTCCTTTCCCTGATATTTTGTGACCGAGTACAATCCGTTCTGTAACCATAAAATGGCACTTCTCCCAATTTAGTACAAGATGCTTGTTCTGACATCGTTGGAGAACCCTGCAAAGGTTAGGAAGACAACCAGAGAAAGAAGAACCATATAGAGAAAAATCATCCATAAAAACTTCCATAATATCCTAAATCATATTAGTGAGAATCGAAATCATGCATCTTTGAAAAGTATCTGGAGCATTGCATAACCCAAATGGCATTCTGCGATATGTGAATGTACCATAAGGACATGTAAAAGTCGTATCTTCCTGATCATCTGGGTGAATGGGGATCTGAAAGAAACCTGAATAACCATCTAAAAAGCAGTAGTAAGAGTGGTTAGCCAATCTCTCAAACATTTGATCCATGAAGGACATAGGGAAATGGTCCTTCTTAGTAGAGAAATTTAAAGTCCTGAAATCAATATACATCCTATAACTCGTGACAGTTCTGGTAGGTATTAATTCATTATTCTCATTTTTGACTACAGTAATTCCTCCTTTCTTAGGTACGACATGGATCGGGCTAACCCAATTACTCTCGGATATAGGATATATGATCTCTGCTTCTAGCAATTTCATTATCTCTTTCTTGACAACTTCTTCCAGGTTTGGATTCAACCTTCTTTGGTTCTCGATAGAGCTTTTAGACTCATCGATCAGATGTATCCTATGCATGCATAACTCGGGTGAAATATATCGTCTAATGAGTAACCTATAACCCTACGGTACTTTTGAAGTTCTCTAATAAGCGTCTCTAATTCAGTACCATTCAACTTAGCGTTAACTATTACAGGATAAGTAGAATTACCTTAATCCTGCTGGGAGGGTCTTAAGCTCGACTTTTGGAGCTTTTAATTCACTCCAAGGGTCTGTCAAAGCTTTCTTCAGAACTGTCGACAGAGAAGGTCATACCATTAAACATTGGTTTTTTCAGCATCCTATCCATCTCAAATCTCATCTTCATATCCCTTAGCTGTAGGTCTATTCTTCCATTCCTGACATCAATCATAGCACCTACTGTTCGGATAAAAGGGTGACCTAAAATGAGAGGGTCCTTAGGCTCCTCGTCTAGCTTCAACACCACCAAATCGGTTGGTACCAAAGTATTTCCAACCCCAACGTCAAGATCCTCGAGAATACCCACTGGATATTTCACTGAACGATCTACAAATATGAGAGAGATCTTGGTTTGCTTGAAGTCCGAGAATCCCAACCTCAATGCTACAGAATATGGCATTAGGTTTACACGCGAGCCTAGATCACACAACGAACGCTCAAAAGTTACCGAACCTATCCGAACTGAAAGTACAAATCGTCTAGGATCTTCTTCTTTCTTGGGAAAGCGTCTTTGAAGTCTGGAACTGCAATCCTGCGTGATCATCATTACCCTATCTTCTCCTATGAACTTATTCGTCACTAGGCTCTTGACATTGCTTTAAGTGAAGGTATCATCTGCAAGGCATCAACATAAGGCAACCGAATAGACAAATCTAATAACAAATCCTTACATTTGGCGTTCTATAAATCCTTTTTGGACTTCCTTGGTGGGAGTGGGTACGGTGGCATCAGGGCATATGATCTCTCAGGTACTACTGATAGCTCTGGTATCGGTGTAGGTGTGACCGTTTCCTCCTAAACCTCTTCAGCTCCATCATCCTGGACATCGACTATTACACTCTCTGGTCACGGTCTTTAGATCGATTGATCCCTGGACTACCCGATCGATCGTTCTCAGCCAGAAGGGACGTCGTGTTCTCCACTTTGAATATAACATAATCAATTCTGGAAGTCAACTCTGAGTACATCACTCCCATCTGGTTATTGATTTCGGATGTAGTCCTAAATTGACCCTGAATGACCTGCTCCAGTAAAGCTTTAATCTCGTCATTAGATGTCGGAGTCGGACATTATGTGACTTTTTGCTCGGTGTAAAGCACTTCTGATTGATGGCCCTGAAGGATTGATTTCTTCTGTAGTGGGTAAGGTTTAGCAGATTTCCTCCTAAACTCACTTGAAGCTATGAAATAATCTAGCTTCTCACCTATCCTTGCGATTATGTCCATCTCAGGTGAATATTCTTCGTGCTCATGTAAATCTCCTGTACTCACAACCAAATTCTCAATCAGCTGAAAAGCGCTCTCACTCGTGTTTGTAGTGAAATCTCCCTTGCTTGAAGCATTGAGTAGCTTCTTAAAACTCCAACTCAGTCCGCTATAAAAGGAGTTAAAAAGTTGCTCATCGCTGAAGCCATGGTGTGGGCAATCCCTTCTATATCCTTTCAACCTATCCTACGCTTCTCCAAAAGACTCATCGTCTCTTTGATGAAAATTTAAGAGCTGGTTTTTCAACTTAGCAGTCTTTTCTTTGGTGAAGAAATGATCCAGAAACTTGTTTTGAACCTGTTCCCATGAGGTTAAAGACCATGCTGGCAAAGACTGAAGCCATTTGGTTCCCTTTCCTTCCAAAGAAAATTTGAAAAGTTTGCACTTAGCATAATCCTCAGGTATCCCTCTAGGTGCGGTTGTACTGCATATTTCCTCAAAGTTTTCGAGATGATCTATAGGGTTTTCAGCAGGGAAAACGTGAAAGGTAAATTGTCTCACCAATGCTAGAAAAGGAGGGCTCAACTCATGCTCAATGCATCCCTCTGTTAAACTAACGGAAATCGCTGATCGACATTGATAGTAGCGGTGACGTGTTTCTATTTCACCAATGGCCCTTCTTGGCATATGTTCTATTCTAGCATCTCTTTCCTGTTTCAGCTCTTCGATCTCTCGCCTTAACTGTTCTAACATATCTTCCTGGCTTGTAAAATCGACTGCGTTCTCTCCTCCGTCAGTCATTATGAAAACAATACCTGAAAAACAAAACAAATAAATAAAAACAAAAGGTAAATGAAGGTGTATTAGTCTCTAACTCAATAAATAATCGAAAGGCATTGCTATTGGTCCTCGGCAACGGCGCCAAAAACTTGATTAAACAAGTTTTAACCCTATATCCTACTGCAAGTGCACAACAAACGTAATAGTATTTAGGGATCAATTCCAAGAAGACCAATGACCACACTAACGATTAGATTATTTAACTAGAGCTAAGACAATAGTTGTTTTAAGTGCAATCCAGTATAACAAGGAAACTAATGTAAACAATATCTAAGGCATCAAGTTTAGGAGATTCACAAGGAAATCAAGGGTATGATAAGGAATCTATTCAAGCAAAATCAGTTCCGTTCTCGACTAAGAAATAACAGTTGACTATCCTACTCTCGCAGTGATAATCACTTTGCCTAGATCCTAGAGATCCTAACTCTCGTTGGTTCTGGGAATCTAACCATGCAGTATTGGCGGTTCCTAAGTGTCCACAACCCAACCTAGCATCAACTCTCGTTGGTAGTGAAGGTGTTGCTTACCTAGAAAGGTTCTGGTTCTTATTAAACTTCTCGGATAATAAGCAACATGAGATCATAGATTAGTTAGCTACTCTAACCTAAGCATTAACCATGTTTCTAGGTTGAGATACCGTAATCGAGACCTATTTGTTTCTCATCCTTGATCCCTTTAAGATCCTTAGAATACCCTAAACCTGACTATGAATTACTCAGACATGGAAATAGAGAACAAGCAAGCAATTGTAAGAATATTCATTCAAAACTCAAAATAGATGCAATAGAGGTTTATGGATCTTCTCTAAGGATGTAGCGATCTGAATCCTTCTCCTCTAGATTACAATAAAAGTCTGCTGCTTTTTTTTTTGTCAAAGTCTCTCTAAAAACGTGTTTTCTTAACCTAATATCCAGAATAAAACCAACTGGCACTAAATAAGGAAATTCCCTTTTTGCTTCGCAGGGTAGTGGATCGATCGATCCGTAGACTGCCCAATCGATCATTCCTTCTTCATTCAATTCGTGAAACTTTTGTATCGTGCAAAGGATCATGCGCAACTTTTCCTTAATTGGTTCGATCGATCTCTGAGTGCTAAGTTTTGCAATGGATCGTGCGCATAACATAGACGAGTGGGGGTCGATCATGTAAGGTGTGAGAAGTCGATCATCGGATCGAGTGCAAGTTTCCCTATCTATAGTTAGTTACGATCGATCTCGGTCTTGCTCAATCGATCGTTTAACTTGAAGTGAAAAAATCCAAAGTTAAGCTCCACTCTTGCTCAGCATGTGGAATCCAAAGTATGCTTGAATTTCGTACCTGAAAAGACTCGAAGAACACGACAAAAACTAAAGAAAACATATGAATTAGTAAGCTATAAGTCTATATAAATGAGGTATATCAATAGAGCCAGAAAGGCTAAGGGAGCCTCAACCTTCCAGGGAGCCGTTGGGAGTGACCAAAGGTCCGAAGGCAATGATACTGCGAATTTTAACCTTATATCCTACTGCAACTGCACAACAAACATAATAGTACTTAGGGGTCAAATTCCTCAGAGAACCAGGTTACACTCTCAACTTCTATTAAATCGCAAGTTATATCAATCAAAATTAGATAAGTGAATTCTAACAAATTGAACGTGAATGAAATCAAATAACTAAAGCAATCGGATGTCGGGTATTCATTCAGGAGTTATAATTCTTGTCGGGGAAACTATTCAGGAACTAATCTGATCTTATTCTCGGCTTGAACATAAATAAAGGTAAACCAACTCTCGTTGAAACTACCCTTTTATGAATAACCTAAAGGTCCTAACTCTCGTTGGTTTCAGATTACAGGTAGGCTTTATTGCTTAGGTTCAATTACCCACAACCCAACCTCGCATCAACTCTCGTTGGTAGTGAAGGAATTGCTCTTCTAATCTAGTTAACAACCTAAAATCATCGACTAGGTGATCAGGCTAATCTATGCATTAAACTCAAGCATTAGAAGGAGAATCATTTATTCATCAATCATATTTGTTCCCCAACAGTGAATTTTAAAACCCTAGAATCCCTAAATCCGATCTAAGATCTACTCAGACATAGAACAATGAACTAGGCAAATCATGATGAACTGAAACTGAAATTGCATTAAAAAGAGAAAGAGGATTCAGAAATTCTTCTCAAGTATAAAGAGATCTTCTTCCTAGCTTACAAACTCTTAAACTACTGTTTTTTCGACTCTCCAAAAATCGTGAAATTAGGTTTCTGCGAAAGGCATCGATCGATCGATCCTTGGTTGATCGATCGAGATGTTGAGTCGATCTCTCAGAAACCAAGTTGTTCTTCAGATCATGCGCATAATCCTTGTTAGAGCATTGATCGATCGATCCTTGCGTTGATCGATCGGTCCTTCCTTTCGTGGAGAATACCAGAAAATGTTTCAAACTTCTCCAAAGTCCACCTTCAAACATGATTCCAACTCTGAACGTTTTTTACCTTAAATCTCAATAAAACATAGACGAATTTCCCAAATATAACTGTAATAGTGAGCTCAAACCCGACAAAATATGAGGAACATCAGGCAACCGTTGGGAGAGCTGGTCCCTGCACGTGATTCAGCAGGGCGCTGCATCGGGATACACAAAGCGATCCTCAAGATGCACAGAGCGCATGCGCCATGCGCTCCTCGGGAAGAGTGGGAGCCTTTTCCCTTCTTTCCTCTTATGGATTTTGTTGTATTATAATGTATTGTCTATATTAGGTGCATAGAGACTATATATATCTATGTATAAGGCTTAATGAAAATCAAGGAAGAAAGATCTTTTTCTTCACAATACTTTCTCTCTTATACTCTTACAAAAATCTCAGACATATCAAGTACTGGCATTGGGAGCCTATTTATGAGGTTTATTGCAGTAGCAAAAGCATATATCCAGTAAGATTATGGAATTCCAGTGTGAGTGAGAAGAGTCAAGCCTGTCTCAACTATATGATGGGTTGCTTCCGCTCTGAGATCCCATTGTGATCGAGACGTCAAGTGAAAGATTCCATTTTCAGCGAGCAGTGTTTGTAGTGTTATGAACTCACCACCGTTGTCTGTGAAAAGAGTGGTGAGCTTTTGATTGAAGTTGTACTCCACAAGTAACTTGAAAGGGATGAAAGTTTCATACACCTGCTATTTGGTTTTCAAAGAATACAACCAACAGTAACAAGTATAATGGTCAACAAATACCAAGTAGTACTTAAAGTTATCAATATATATGATTGGGGATGTACACATATCAACATAAACATATTCAAGAGGTCTTGAATAAGATATAGTGTTTGTAGAGAAAGGAAGTTTGTAAAGTTTATTGATTGAACAATTGGTGCATAACTGTGTTTTTGAAGCTTTTGAGAACAAGGTAATGAGAAAATGGAAATGCAGGATGACCGAGACGGTAATTCCAATCTTCAAGAGATTGTTTTGAGGAAGTGGAAGCTAAGAACAAGGAGGAGATAGAAGGTGAAAATGGTCATTCGTAGAGTCCATGTTTAGTTTTGCCTTGCAGCAATGGGACACCTGAGCTTAGATCCTTCATCTGAAATGAGGTAGGAAAAAATTCGACAAAGACTCGATTAGAGTTACACAATCGATATACAGAAATAAGATTTGTGTGAATATGAGGAACATCTAGGACGTCATGTAATGTAATGATGAGAAGAAGAAGGAAAAGAAAGTGAACCGGTGTGAGAAATTGACAAACTAGAACCATCTCCAATGACAACCCTATCGTTTCCTTGGTATGGTTAACGCATGCACAAGTTGTTAAGCTCACTTGTCAAATGGTGGGATGCGCCACTGTCTAACAACTAGTTGTTGTCAGATTCTGTGTTGGCAAGAGCAATATCAGCTCGAGGTTGCCAAGGTGTAGGTGCATGAAGCTGAGAGTTGGTAGACTGTGTATTCGTAGGTAGCTGAGGAAATCGACGAGCATATTCCCTTGTGTACCACAAAGTTGACAACAACATTGGTAACCTCTGCCTTGTTTGTTGTCTTGCCTTTGAGAAAACTGTTGTGGATGTGGAGTTTTGATTCCAAGGTTGTGTTGAGCGTTGTTGTGGTTGGCAATTGGGGGAGTTACCTGACCGAGAAATGGTGACATTGGCAGAGACTAGAGCCGTAAAGTGCACCATGGAGACTGACATCAATTTTGCTTCAAAGTTCAGTAGTTTTTCATGCACTTTAGATATGGAAGGAGCAACATCTTTGCTTTCAATTTGGTCCACCACTGGTTTGTAATACTTAAAGAGACCTTCTAACATGTATTCAATTTAATCTTCATGCTCAATTGCCTTTCCCAAAAGCGCAAGCTGGTCAAATCGGTTAACAAAACCTTGCGCATACTCATCGATTGACCTAGTACCTTTCTGCCATTGTTTCAACTATTGTTTGAGTTGTTTTATGTGCCACCTGCTTGGTTTGACATAATTTTATGCTAACATTTTCGAAATTTTGTTGTTTTTTTGCATAGAGACAAGAGTATACTAGATGCTAAGAGAAATTGTACCAAGGAGACTGCTGAAAATTATATTATCTTGTCTTTTCCACATGGCAAGCGCTGGATTAGAACGAGTAGTATTGTCAATGGTGATTGTGCCAACCAGAGGTGGCGTTGATCCATCAAGATATCCAACCATACCATATCCATTAAGGAGGGAGTGAACCTGCAAACTCCACGTGATGTAGTTATGTGAGATAAGTTTCATGATGTTAGTCATGTTGACGTTAAGAAGAGCATTTTGAGTGAAATCGATTGTCTCAGTTGATGAGAAAGACATCATGGTTAAATAATCAACGAGAAAGAGAAAGAGCAGCTAAGATGAAATAGAGAAAAGAAAAATGAAGGACTGGGAATTAGGGTACCCTAGACTTCTTTAATATCATGTATGAGATGTGTGTATTTTATTAAGTAATGAGTAAATACATATGAGTACTTAAACACAAGAGGATATGTATCCTTAACAATGTTATGTAGTTGCCAATTTTGAGATGTAGCGACTTATTATGGATGATTAGTATAGTCGTGGATGCTCGGTAATTTTGGATTTTGATCATAGACATAAAAGTTACAATAATTTTAACAAAAGACCAAAGCAGTGATTTCATTAAGAACCTCCAAGCTTTGCTTGGTAAAGTAGAGAGTATGTATTTCTAACAGAGATTCCATTACCTTCATGCGACAACGTTTTGAGTGTTGTCATACCGACTAATCAAACTTTTGAGTTTCAAACTAGCCCAAAAATGTAGTTGGGTTGTTTCATTGTTTGCTTGTTTTAAACCATTAGTAAGAACGTTCTGACAACTCCCTAAGACCACCATTATCGGCAGTTTTTAATAGATTTCTTTGGTAAAATATTATTAAAAATAAATCATAATTTAAAGAAAAAAGGGGAGAAATGTTTCTTAATTAAGAAACTTTTTCTGATTTAAGAAATGGTGATGTGGTTGCGTATGATTGGCTCATAAAAGAAATTCAATATGTGAAAAAGGGGGAAATCTCTCTCGCGAGGCGTCTCTCTCGTGAAAATCGCCAACCCACGCTCCCATCGGCGATTCAAAAGGCTTGTTCGCCTGGTGTGACCGAAGAAAGCTACTGAAGACTCAAAATCATCTCCATCACATGTTGCTTGCTCCGGAGCGTTCATGTCATAAAGATCAGAAATTGATTCACAATCGTCATCGAAGTTGTAGTTATGAGGACTCAAAATCGGAGTCATTGGACGTCGAATCAAGTAATTTTGAGGTTAGTATTAGTATTTGTTTGTTTGAATCGATTTGATATTGAAATTATGAATTAGGGTTTCTGAGATTTGATAAATTAGGGTTTCGGTATTTTATGGAAAATGGTTTATTCATTGTTTACCCTCTTATTATAGTAATTAGAAGCATTAGTCGTTAATTAATGATTGTTTGCCATGATTTACGGATTTAGAAATTAGGGTGTGTGTTGAATGCATGATAAGAAGTATATCTGCAATTGTGTATGTGTTAAATGCTAACGACAATTGTTGTTTGTATTAACTCCAACCTAACCTTTGTGCTTATAAAATAAACTCTCAACCTAGTCTTATTAAAAACAACTCCGAAAAACAACCTTTCCTAAATGAATCCCTATGATAACTCAGCTAGCTTCATGGATCTTTTAAGTAGTCAACAAAGTTCTCCATTCCTTTAGCCAAGTAGGTATGAGACGCCATCACCAAGTTTTGTACTTGGTGAATCTGATAAAACTCGTACAGGTGGAAAGAAAATTCCTTGGACAGTCTGTGAAGATTTGATCTTGATATCAGCTTGGTTAAACACAAGCAAAGATATCATTGTAGGGAATAAGCAAAGAGGAGAAGCTTTCTGGCTTCGGATTGCTCAGTATTTTGCTGTAAGTCCATATGCTGATCCTATGAAACCGAGAAAGTCAGGGCAGTGCAAAATGAGATGGAACAAGATAAATGAGAGGACATGTAAGTTTGCGGGTTCTCACCAAGCTGCAACAACTCAAATGGCAAATGGAATGAATGATGATGATCTCATCAAGTTGGCACATCGGATTTTTGAGAATGACTATAAGAAGAAGTTCACCTTGGAACACGCTTGGAGAGCATTAAGACATAACCGGAAGTGGTGTGCTCTGCATACTACAAAGAAACAAAGAAGAATAAAAGAAGAAATAGTGGATCTTGCAATGTTTATTCCTCTGAAGCTTCCCTAGATGAAGGAGAGTCTCAGGCTACTGAATCTCGTCCACAAGGTGTAAAGGCTGCGAAGAATAAAGGAAAGAGGGCTCCTGGAGATGGTAATAAATCATTGGAAAGGATTCAGAGGTTATGGGATGTAAGGCAAAAGGAATTTGCCTTGAAGCAACAAGAACATGCTTTGATTGATAAACTAACAAACAAGAAACTGCTTGAGTGTATTTTAGCTAACATAGAGCCCTTATATGAAATTGAAGAAGAACTTAAGCTGAAGCTAATTAAAGAGATTTTGCTTTGAATCTCATATGTTTGAATCTGTGAAGTTTGCTTTTAGTATGTGTTTGTTTTCGGTTGGCTTTGCTTTCAGTTTTCAGTTTCTGTTTTGTGTATTATAGTAAACTGCTTGAATTTGTATTTTTCTTTTGTGTATTATAGTAAATTGCTTTCAGTTTTCAGTTTCTCATTTTCTTGTTTTTGAATGGATTTGTGTTAATATCTCTTTATGATAATGTTCCTGAAAATTTGAAATTTCAGGGCTTGTAATTGCTACATCGCCTTGAAGAACTGTCTGAGTACATCATATTTGACGCTTTGTGCGACAGACAGATGCATTAAAAACCCTGTATCTTCAGCTTTCTTTCGATCTGTCAAAGTTCTGCCAGTTTCTCGTGGTGAAAGAATTTATTAGCCGGTAACATAGGCTGTTTTTGTAGCCTAGCTTTTGGTTGATTATTACCCGTTGTGTTTCCTAAATTCTTTTTTACTGATGGAAACAAGTGTCGCATCTTCTGCAGGGAATGGACATTGCGATTTGAAAATTGAACAATGGCGTGTGGTTTCACATCTTTCCGGAAGGCAGTCGCTCCCGGGATGGTGGAAAGACTATGGGAGCAGCAAAGAGAGGTATCGTAAGGTGAGTCATGTGTGCTTTGAGTTCAGTTCGCTGAGATGAAGCACTCAACTTGAATATGTGTCTATAAATTATTTTATAACAACGAGCTGAAAGTTGTAATTTTCTTTGTTTCAGGTTGATTTTGGACGCTGATACTCTCCCTATGGTTGTTCCATTTGTGCATATTGGTATACATGATATAATGCATGTTGGATCCAGTGTTCCACGTATTGGCAAAACAGTGAGTATCTTTAAATATACTTTTGATTTCTCCTCGTTTGTGGGCTTAAAGCTCTTGATAGTACTCTGCTAGCCTGAAATAAGATAACAAACCTTAACATTCAGAGAAGTAGTATTGAGCTAAAATTAGTTCAGAGTGTTTTTCTTTGTGTGATATGCAAGCCCTAAACACCCATCTATGAGCCCTTGTAACTTTAACTTTCTATGTTTGAGAGATGATAGATTGTTTAAACTTGTGTATTGTCTTGAAGGTTAATTGTGACTGATACTACGAGTTTTAACCCTATATCCTACTGCAAGTGCACAACAAACGTAATAGTACTTAGGGGTCGAATTCCTCTAAGAACCAAGTTACACTTTTGACTTCTATCGAATCGCAAGCTATATCAATCCAAATCAGAGATGTAAATACTACCAACTTAAACGCGAATGAAATCAAATAACTAAAGCAATTGAATGTCGGGTATTCATTCAGGAGTTAGAATTCTTGTCAGGGAAACTATTCAGGAACTAATCTGATCATATTCTCGGCTTGAACATAAATAAAGATAAACCGACTCTCATTGAATCTACCCATCTACTAATAATCTAAAGGTTCTAACTCTCGTTGGTTTCACATTACAAGTAGGCTTTATCACTTAGGTTCAATTACCCACAACATTAACTCTCGTTGGTAGTGAAGGAATTGCTCTTCTAATCTAGTTCTAGTTCTTAACAATCTTCTGGAACGTTAAAAACCTAAAATCATCGACTAGGTGATCATGCTAATCTATGAATTAAACTCAAGTATTAGAAGGAGAATTATTTGTTCATCAATCATATTTGTTCCCCAACAGTGAATTCTAAAACCCTAGAATCCCTAAATCTGATCTAAGATCTACTCAGACATAGAGCAATGAATCAAGCAAATCATGATGAACTGAAACTGAAATTGCATTAATAAATAGAAATGTGATTCAGAAATTCTTCTTAACTGTGAAGAGATCTTCTTTCTAGCTTACAAACTCTCAAAACTCTGTAAAATTTGTTCTCTAACCACTCAAAGACGGCTCATGAGTCCCTTAAAATAAATAGGAAAAGAGTATTCATAGGGCCCAAAACAAGAGCTGAAAAATCGTGAAATTACGTTTCTGGGAAGGGCATCGATCGATCGATCCTAGAGTAGATCGATCGATCCTTGGATATAGAGCCAATCTCTCAGAAGCCAAGTCGATCTTCAAATCGTGCGCATAATCCTTGTTAGAGCACTGATCGATCGGTCCTTTCTTTCGTGGAGAATACCGGAAAATGCTTCAAACTTCTCCAAAGTCCACATTCAAACATGATTCCAACTCCGAACGTTTTTGACCTGAAATCTCAATAAAACATAGACAAATTCCCCAAATATAACCGTAATAATGAGCTCAAAACCGACAAAATATGAGGAACATCAATTCCCCCAGACTTAGTTTCTTGCTTATCCTCAAGCAAAGAAAGAAAGACTGTAGGAATATCACATCTCATCAGACAAATGACTCTCTCCAGATCATGCACATCAAGTCCAAAGTGATCACAAGAATATTACTCATCAAAACCGAGACTACCTTGTAATTCCCCCTGATTTAGCAAACATAACAATCTTGTGTCATAACTCAGAACAAACAATCAGATTCTCCATACTGACTCCCTAATAAATCTAAGTGCACTCTCATTCGAGGGAATATCGATCAAGAGGCGAAAAGTTCATACTTCTACTCTCTAGACTACCTTCAATCTGATTCCATCTCTCTCTTTTCATAAGACCAGTAAGTTGCTTCATTGGAGTTTCCTTCAGTAAGCTAATTAGTAAAGTAAAAAAGATTACGTCATTGGATGTATCCTCAGAAACGTCCAATTCACTTTAGAAACTCGCAGCGCCATTGGGAAACTTATACCCTATGCTAACTTCATGCAAAAACTTATATTGACCATCATAATTTTTGGCTTAAAATGCTTGAAAATGATGAAGAGAGAAACATAACCAAACTTACAAGGAACATATTTCATTGAATAAAGAGAAGGAACATACCTGATGTATTACCAATTCCCTTGACGAGAGTATTAAGTTAGGTTATGTGTGAAATCAGCATGAAATCCCCTGAAAGTTGAGATGAATGTGCTTTAAAACTGAGTGTTGCTTTGTCTCTAGGTTTTCCAATAGTCTGATCGATTCCTGACAAATGCATATCAAGTGATACTAAGTCCAGGATAATGCTCAGAAAATCAAAAATCAAGTAGTCTGATGTCAGTCTCAAAAGCTCAAAATACAGAAATAAAAGAAAGAAATAGTCTGAAAAATCAAGAATGCAAAAGAAACAAAACAGAAAAATGCGTTAGTCAATAAGTGTTCTCCCCCAGACTTACTTTAAACCGTCCGGTGTAAAAATAAATCAAAAGGAAGACATAAAAACGCATAAGAAACAAAAAGAAGCAAAAGGAAATAGTCTTAAATAAAATGAAAATAAACTGAAACAAAAGTAGGAAGTAGCTAAGAAGCTACTCAGGGCTCTGGCTGTCGCGGTCGCCCGGTGCTCTACGACGGTGAGGAAAGCGATAATCCATTGGCCGATCATCCTAATCATCATCAGCTGCAGCTGCAGGTGCATCATCAGCTGCAGCTGCAGGTGCAATCATACATAAGTAACGATATAGACTTGAAACTGTAAACAGAAAATCAAAAGGCAACTAATGGTTCCCCGGCAACAGCGCCAAAAACTTGATACTACGAGTTTTAACCTTATATCCTACTGCAAGTGCACAACAAACGTAATAGTACTTAGGGGTCGAATTCCTCTAAGAACCAAGTTACACTTTTGACTTCTATCGAATCGCAAGCTATATCAATCCAAATCAGAGATGTAAATACTACCAACTTAAACGCGAATGAAATCAAATAACTAAAGCAATTGAATGTCGGGTATTCATTCAGGAGTTAGAATTCTTGTCAGGGAAACTATTCAGGAACTAATCTGATCATATTCTCGGCTTGAACATAAATAAAGATAAACCGACTCTCATTGAATCTACCCATCTACTAATAATCTAAAGGTTCTAACTCTCGTTGGTTTCACATTACAAGTAGGCTTTATCACTTAGGTTCAATTACCCACAACATTAACTCTTGTTGGTAGTGAAGGAATTGCTCTTCTAATCTAGTTCTAGTTCTTAACAATCTTCTGGAACGTTAAAAACCTAAAATCATCGACTAGGTGATCATGCTAATCTATGAATTAAACTCAAGTATTAGAAGGAGAATTATTTGTTCATCAATCATATTTGTTCCCCAACAGTGAATTCTAAAACCCTAGAATCCCTAAATCTGATCTAAGATCTACTCAGACATAGAGCAATGAATCAAGCAACTCATGATGAACTGAAACTGAAATTGCATTAATAAATAGAAATGTGATTCAGAAATTCTTCTTAACTGTGAAGAGATCTTCTTTCTAGCTTACAAACTCTCAAAACTCTGTAAAAATTGTTCTCTAACCACTCAAAGACGGCTCATGAGTCCCTTAAAATAAAATAGGAAAAAATTATTTATAGGGCCCAAAACAAGAGCTGAAAAATCGTGAAATTAGGTTTCTGCGAAGGGCATCGATCGATCGATCCTTGGATATAGAGTCGAACTCTCAGAAGCCAAGTCGTTCTTCAGATCGTGCGCATAATCCTTGTTAGAGCACTGATCGATCATTCCTTGTGTTGATCGATCGGTCCTTCCTTTCGTGGAGAATACCGGAAAATGTTTCAAACTTCTCCAAAGTCCACCTTCAAACATGATTCCAACTCTGAACGTTTTTGACCTGAAATCTCAATAAAACATAGACGAGTTCCCCAAATATAACCGTAATAATGAGCTCAAAACCGACAAAATATGAGGAACATCAGTGATAAGCAAAAGACTGTCTGTAAAGAAGACAAAAAAGGCTCGCGGATTGAAAGAAGGCTCACGGATTGCTTTTGTTTCACATGTAGCAGTGTCTATGTTTTGTTGTTTTATGGTGAGAATGAAAAGATGTATTTTTTTTAATAATTTGGGTCGATTCTTTTGTAAGATTTTGTAAACAACAATCAATTTCTTTTCTACTATAAATATGATCACTCTTCTTCTCACTTCTTACCAAAACTCTATCTTCTCTTCTTACAAATTATCACAAACTAAATCATTTCCTCTACAAAAATAAACCAAAACCTCAAAGTAGAAAATACCATTATATCTTTCAATTATTTCTATCTAATATGGCTTTGTCTTTCCGTGATGAGTTAGCGGAAGCGCTGAATGAAGAATTCGATAATCTTTTCTACGAATAATTGAATACTTCTTTGTACTCTTACAATGATTGTATCAAGATCGAGGAAAAAAAGAATCCATATTGAAAGACATCGTGAAGAAGGACACATCAAGTTATGGAACGACTATTTTGCTGAAAATGCAACTTTCCCGCATCCTATGTTCCGACGTCGCTTCAGAATGAATAAGTCATTATTCATTCATATTGTTGATCGACTATCGAATGAAATACCATTCTTTCAACAAAGAAGAGATGCTACCGGAAGGTACGATTTCTCGGGACTACAAAAGTGTACTGCAGCAATTCGTATCCTTGCATATGGTTGTGCGGCTGATGCAGTTGACGAATATCTCCGGATTGGTGAAACCACTTCCTTGAAGTGCATGGAACATTTTGTTGACGGAATCATTTTTTGCTTTGGAGATGAGTACCTAAGAAAACTCACCGCAGAAGATCTTCAAAGGTTGCTCGTTATTGGAGAGATGAGAGGATTTTCTGGCATGATGGGAAGCATCGATTGTATGCATTGGGAGTGGAAGAATTGCCCCACCGCTTGGAAAGGGCAATATTCTCGTGGTTCTAGTAAACCAACCATCATTTAGAGGCAGTTGCTTCTCAAGATCTTTTGATATGGCATGCTTTTTTTGGTCCTCTCAGAACTTTAAATGATATCAATATTCTTGATCGCTCTCTGGTTTTTGATGACATATTACAAGGTCGAGCACCGAAAGTGAGGTATGTAGTCAACGGGAACGAATATCGTTTGATTTATTATCTCACTAACGGAATTTATCCAAAATGGACTTCATTTATCCAACCTATTTCACTTCCACAAAGTGAAAAACAATCTTTATTTGCCACCCATCAAGAAGCTTGTCGTAAAGATGTTGAGCGTGCTTTTGGAGTTTTGCAAGCTCGGTTTGCCATTGTTAAAGATGCAGCTCGTATTTGGGATAAGGCAAAAATCAGAAAAATCATGTGAGCATGTATTATACTCCACAATATGATAGTAGAAAACGAACAACATATGTATACTCAGTTAGTAGTCAACGAATTCATAGAGGCGGAATCTTCTGGACGTACAATGGTCGATTTCACCTATTCTACTAATATGCCTTCAAATCTCGTCGATATGATGGCTTGTAGAACTCGAATTCGTGATCAAACTATCCATGAACAATTGAAAAACGATTTGGTCGAGCATATATGGATTAAATTTGTCACCAGTTTAGACTAAATTGTTTGTGTTTTATAATATTTATTGTAGGTAAGAGTATGTTTTACAAGTTTTAATTTGAAAATGTTATCTAAAATTTTTTTATTATTTTTTTTTATGAAACTCACTTAAGAAACTACCATTAATTTTTTTTTTGTCAACACCATTAATCTTTTCGTAGAAACTCAAAACCAAAATACATTTCTTAACTTATTTTTTTCTAATATAATAATAACATATTATTAAGAAATTCTAATTGGAAACTACCGATAATCTTGTCCATTTGCATTAATTAGTTAGGTTAAAGTTAAGCAAACACACACCATTAATCAAATCGAACTAATAAAAACTTTACAAATTTGCCTTAAAAAATCTAATTGTAATATTTTAAGTAAAAATAAATAAAAATATAAAAGAAAGTGATGTGGTAGGGTATCGAAAGAGCATGAGAAAAGAAAGATGCTTGCCATATTTTTGATATTTACAATACATTGATTTTAATGACCTCTTCAATTTCAGACAAACCAAATCTTTCTTCTTCCTGCCTTCATCTCTCCCACCCAAATTCTTCCTCGAGTTTCTCGAAGTTTTCATCTTTCTGATTCGGACACACAAGTCCGATCTCTCTCTTCGGATCCACATCATGGAGGTTGAAGAAGAAGTGAGACGAATCGTCGAACAGGTTAAAGAGCTCCATGAATCTTCCACTTGCTTCGTTTCTTTTTCTTCTCAGGAAGAGCTTTCTCTCCGTAAAAGAGCCTCCGTCGTTGACTCTTCAATTCGCCGGCTCCGCTCCACTCTTGTCTCTGACAAACATCTCGATCCCAAGCTTTACGACAAGGTATAATCTTTTGAAACTATTTCTCTATTTCTCTATCATCCATTACTTGATTCTTAAAGTTGGTTTTTTTTTCTTCTTCCCTTTCTATAGCTGGAGGAGGATCTGCAACGTGCTAGATGCATGCTTGCCGATGGAGACGCTTCCTCTTTTCTTCCTTCCAAACCTCAAGGTTTTGTTTTGTCTCTCCCTTCGAGATCAGCTACTCAAATCTCAGATTTAATTTTTGAATTGATCTAATTGGACTATGTAATCACTGTTGAATCTTATGATTGAAAAGCAGGACGCTTTGTAAGAATGTTTTTAGGACCTGTGAATGTTCGAGCTTCACGGAAAGATATACAGCTTAAAGTCAAAGAAGAATACAATAGCTACAGAGTTAGTATTGCTTTTTTCGCCATTAATGTGGTTGGTGGCATCTTGTTTGCTTCAGTCTCGGATTAATCTGTAAAATAACTTGTCTATTCCATGGAAACAGGATAGGACTGCTCTTCTTTTTCTTGTTTTTCCTGCAATACTTTTGACACTAAGATCTTATGTGTGGGATGGATGCTTGCCTGCATTCCCTGTTCAGCTCTACGAGGTATATATACTAGGATTGAAGTGGTCTTCGATTATTGAGTTACTTAGATATTGTATCTGTGTTTTGGATCTTGTATTAACATGTAGACTATCTTTATCAGGCTTGGCTTCTGTTCCTTTATGCTGGTTTGGTTATGCGAGAGAACATTTTGAGAGCTAATGGCAGTGATATCCGTTCATGGTACTCTTATCCTCTTACTCCTACGTTTATAATAATTGTTTTGATCCCTCAAGTTTTGGTTGGCTATTGTTATCTAGGGTATAGAATTTAAATTATTCTTGGCTGATTCATAAGTTATGCTATTGCTGAAAGTCAGAGGATATATAATTTTGAGTGAATCAGATCATTTCTAGAGTGATATGTTACGGTTGCATTGATCATAGGTTCTAAATTCGTTAGGTGCTCCTTCCTTTGAGAGCAAAATTCATTTTTCATTTTGGTGGTCTCGTTTTCTGTTTGTTAGATTCGCCCTCCTGATGACTCTTCTTGTTTGTGTTTCGCTATTATGACTGCCTAGCAAAATTTACTTTTAGCTATTAGTGTATAAGCTCGACTGCAACCAACTGGTCATTGTTTTGCTGCCATTTCTGGTTTGCCTCTGATTTTGTACCTCTCCAAGCCTATACTGATCACACTGCTGAATGAGAGGGGCACTAGAATTGAGTGGATGTAGGAATTTCCACTGGCAATTACAGCAGCAGGGTTCAGACTGTTTGATTCCTTTAAATGACTTTTGTATGGTATTGAATAGAAATATAGACATGCTGTTAAAGAGGTTGCTTATTATTGTTGTAAGGTAGAGAACTGGATCTTAAAATCATGTAGAGGATAATGAGAAACTAGTCCCCCATAAATTCCTCAGTGGATTGATGATTTTAATTGGAAGTGAATCATGTAATTTAGACTGATTATCGTATTATGTTCGATTCTGGTATCCTCCTGTGACTTGGAAATGAATAGAGCCTCTGGGCTTATATGCTGTTTCAGGTGGCTTTATCATCATTATTTTGCCATGGCTATGGCCCTTGTCAGTCTCACTTGGGAAATTAAAGGTCAACCAAACTGTGTTCAGAAGCAGGTAGTGGTTATTATCATATATGTAGAGTCAAATCTACCAAGCAGATGTTATAATTCATTCAAAATCTTCTGCAGAAAGGAGTGCTTCTTTTCCTACAATGGGCTATGATGCAAGGTGTTGCAATGCTTCTGCAAAACAGATATCAGCGACAGAGATTATACACTCGCATTGCACTTGGAAAGGTGCCATACTATCTACATTATCCTCTTGTCCAAGTTCTATCCGCCACAATGAAATTGCTCTAAATATGTGCATTATGGTCATTTTCAGGCTAAGAGGATGGATGTCGTATGGGGAGAAACAGCTGGAGTAGATGGGCAGTTATTGCTCTTATTTCCCATTTTGTTCACATTACAGGTAATTGTTTTACGTTTGCTGCACAGTCAACTTTAGATGAGGTTGTGGTAAAGCATCTTAAAGCTTGATAGTTCCGACATCAATGTACCATAGACCAGGCTTGTGTGCTGGTGATTCCTCAGTATAAGTAAATCTAACTTTATGATATCCTCGCAGACTTGTAAGATAGTCTTAACAGTGAAAGATCTTTGCTCACTCTAAACCTCAGAATTATACTAAATTCAAGCTTGTTTATCCTTGTCATTAACCATATTTTGAATTCTACTATGGCAAACTCAGGGCTTTGAAGCATACGTGGGACTGCAGTTGCTTAGGACAGTCTTAATGGGAGTAGTTGCTGAATGGCAGGTATAAATCTTTGTTCTGGCAGCGTTTATGCATTATCCCTACTGCTTTATTCACTCACCAGTCTGACGAAAAAAACAACAGATAATCCTAATATAGACAATAGTTGAATAGATATGAAGAAGTACTGAAAACTGGTGATTATCGGAAACTCTGTCTCTAGATAGTCTTCTTACCCATTTTCCAAACAAGTAACTGATCTTTACATACACATCGTACATTTTATCACGATGGTTTTTGATGACAATATGAATTATGGGACAGGTATTGGTTTGTGGCATTCTTCTGGTTGTTATGGCCATTGGAAATTTCATAAACACAGTAGAGACATTGATGGTGAAATCGAGGTTCAAAGCTAAGATGAAGAGAAGTAAAAGCAGAGCAGAACTTGACTAGGATTCCTAACTTATATAATTACAGCTTTAAAGCTCCAAAACTTTTGGAATCTTTTCTCCCCATTTTCTGTTTTACTTGATAAATTTTGTTTTCTTGGGGCAAAAGTTACTTAAGTGTTTGAAAAAGAGGGAAAAAAGAGATAAAGTGCCCTTTAATTTTGTAAATGGAAGTCGGGAGTTGATTATTTGATGGATTACATTGTGGTTTGTAAATCTTTCAATAAACTTTTGTTGGGTTTACGATAATCACACTCAAATTTGGTTTCGAAATAAGATTTGTGTCTTTGTTTTTTGTGCTCTGAACATGAGACTAGTTTGAAAAGTGTAGCTTCCTCAACAAGGCTCCCTTTTGGGTCCAATTCACATTGTAAATTAACGAGAAAACGGTCAATTTAACACTAAACTTACGCGTATTTACCGTTTTAAACTCAAATTACTTTTCTCTCCTGAAAAATGCTGAACTTTGCGTTGACCAAAATGTTAGTCCAAATTAGCTAACGTTAAACATCGTTAGTGTAATTAAACGGACCGTTTTGTGTTAATGTAACGCAGTGTTTTGGCTTAATAAAACGTTGCGTTTTGGCATTAATCGAAATACCTAAATCGATTTAGCCCTAAATCCCTAACTTGATTCTCAAAATCCCTAATTCGAAAAATCGAAATCCTTAAATTCTCTTTCTCGAACCCTTATATGCTCTCTTTCTCGGGTCCTTTTGTCTCCTACTTGAATCCTCTTCTCTAACTAATGGCAGATCTAAGAATGTATTGTGTTTCGCTTTTATGACATATACAGTACATAGTCAAACATAATGAAGAGTTGAGTCCGTATAAAGTGTGAAACCCAACTATGGTTTCAAATAATATCTTCCTTGTGTCTTTTGCTATGTTTGTACCCTCTGAAGAGACAAAGTAATGTGTTTATATGGAAGTGATAAGATCATTTTGGTTTGTGCATAAGCATGAAAACAATCTCTCAAAAGTCTTAAATTGTGAAAACAATTTCACAAAAGTTTTACACATGAAAGAGACACAACATTGCAAAAGTTTTAAAATGACAACTATAAGTCTTAAAATTGGACATGAACCAAATTAGCATCTAAATTTGGGATCCACGAACAGAAGAGATCCCTTCTTGTGAGCATCCAACTTGTAATCCACCAACTTGTGAGTACCATTCCAACTACTATGATCAAAACCAAGAAGAATTGCTTAAAAAGAACAACCACCATAATACTTTTAGAAAGCTTAAAATTCGAGCAAACTGAATGGCCTAGAATGTGTCTAGCATACATTCTGTGCTCAGCTTCAGGCAGTTGATTAGTGACTGCTTTGACTAAACCTTGTAACAGAAGAAAAAAAATTATAAGTTAAAGATATTAAGCTATGTTAAAATTGGACTGATTGTAATGCCAATGTACCTTCTGTTTGTCATATATTATTGCGTAGTTGTTTCCTTCACCAAGTCCCATATCAATCTTCAAGTGATGTATAAATGATACAACGAGTTTTAACCATATATCCTACTGCAAGTGCATAACAAATGAAATAGTATTTAGGGATCGAATCCACGAAGACCAATTATCACACTGACGATTGAATTATTTAACTAGAGCTAAGTCGATGGGTATTTTGACTGGAATCGATTATAACTAAGAAATTTAATGTAAAAATATCTAGAAAACATCAAGCTTAGGGAATTCATAAGGAAATCAAGGTTAGGATGAGGAATTTATTCAAGAAAGTTCAGTTTCGTTCTCGACTCAGAAATAATAATTGACTAACCTACTCTCGCAGCGAAAATCACTATGCTTAGATTCTAGACACATGGACTCATTCTCAATACTAAGTACCATCCATATTGTGGTTCCTTTCCTCTTATTCCTTTCTTTTCAAACCGATTTCTCCCTACTTTTCTAGGGTATCATTGTATTTTTTTTATCGGCATTTTTTCTTCTTGCAATTTCAAAAGTGTATAATATGAGTAGCTTCATTGGAGTTTCTCTCAGTAAGCAAGTTAGTAAGGTAAAAAGGATTACGTCCTTGGATGTATCCTCGGAACCGTCCAGTTCACCTTAAAAACAAGCAGCGTCATTGAGAAACTTTTACCCTAGACTTACTTTGATTGTTGAAACTTAAAGTGCACGAAACTTTGAGAAAAAGAAACCAAACTTTGGGAAAGGTTCTCAAAACTGAGACTGATAATATGATCTAATGTATACCAACTCTCTAGACAAGAAAATTAAATCAAGTTCAGTTTGAAGTTGATACCAGATTTTCGAAACAATCGAGAGGAAGTGGTGAAAAGACGAACAGCTGATGAATCTCTGGGTTTTCTAATAGTCAACAATGCTCATCATAAATCAGGCAAATGGTAGCTTAAACCCTTATGGAATGTACCGTTCTTCAGAAATCATAGTTCCTAAACCGACAAAAGGTTATCTAAAACAATGTTCGACTCAAAAACAAAACAAAAGAAAGAAATTTCATTAGCAAACAAACGGTTCTCCCTCAGACTTACTTCACACCGTCCCGGTGTGAATATTAGTGAGAGGAAGAATGAAAGTAATCAAAAGAAGTAACTGAAAGTTTCTTTGGGATTTAGAAAACGCACCTGGAGGTATCGATCGATCGAGCAATCTTAGATCGATCGATCCATGGAGATCAAGGGATGGAGGGAGCTAAAATCGGTCAACAGATCGTGCACAAACAGATGATAGGTGATTATTGATCGGGCAGCATGTCACGGTCGATCGGCGGATCGTGCGGCTTTTCTCATTCCCTATTGCACGATCGGTCCTTGTGTGGATCGATTGGGCAGTGCTCTCGTATCGCGTTTCCTGAAAACAAAAGACAATTTTGACTTAAAGCCAACGAAAAATAAAGCAAAAACTAACTTATTGGTGGGTTGCCTCCCACCCAGCACTTGCTTAAAGTCAATAGCTTGACTAAAAGAGATGTTATGGGGGAGTTATATCAGTTAAAGAGATGAAATCTCCATTGACATTGTCGGGAGCACCAAAATATGGTTTAAGGTGTTGTCCATTAATTACAAATTCTTCTCCCTTTTCGTTGAGCAGAACCGCTACTCCATAGGGTCTTACTTACTTGATAATGAAAGGACCGAACCACCTTGACCTAAGCTTTCCAGGAAAGAGTTTTAAATGAGAGTTAAACAAAAGAACTTTATCATTAGGAGCAAAACTTATGTTAAGTATACATTTATCATGTGCAGTCTTTGTTCGTTCTTTGTAAATTCCCGAGTTGTCATAAGCCAAGTGTCTGATCTCTTCAAGTTCATGTATCTGCAGTGACCGTCTTAGTCGACTAAAGAGCATCATCCAACTTAGTCGACCAATCTTTCCTTGTTGCACAAACGGTTTTCTGCAGAATGCTCTTGATCTCCCGATTAGTAATTTCAACCTGACCACTTGTTTGAGGGTGATATGGTGTAGAAACCATGTGGTGAACTCCATACTTTCTCTCTCATTTCACATCATTCTCAATCTTGACGACTGCCCATGCAATAGGCACAATTCGGTTATCATCAGTACGCCCGACTGCTTCTAATAAATCCCCGTTGATATCCCACTTCAAGAAAGCACCGTCAACTCTTATAATGGGTCTGCAATTTCTCTTCCAAGATTCTCTTTGTGAAGCGAAACACATATACATTCTATGAAACCTTTGTAAGCATCCTATAATTGGACCAGGAATGGTCTCAATGTTAACTATACTTCTCGGGTTACTCTTTAGTATCTCAGCCTCGTAATCCAATATTCTAGCAAAGTGGTCTTCATGTTATTTTCTTTTCGCCTTGTTCACTCTAGTCTTCGCTTTCCGACATTGTTCTTCAGTGACACGAATCCCGTAAATCCTCAGTATTTCCACTGCCATTCCTTTCGCTATAAATTTGGGCTCAATACGCAGTCTCTCTATGTATAACTCTACAATTATCGAACTCTTCAGCAGCTTTGTGTACCCAGAACGTGTACAAATATGATTATCTTCATACACTTTAACCTGCAGCTTGTGTTTGCTCCTTTCGTAAGAGCAATATATTCTCCATTTTCATAGTTTCTTATTGTCAGAGCAAATTGCACCACATCTCTTCGTCGTGGAAATGTAAAGCAGATCATATTCTGTCTTCAGAGAGTAACTGAACAGAGCCTTCTTAAAATCTACTGCCGACCCAAACGTTTTTCCAAGTCTGAGAATCTCATTATCATCACCATCTGAATTGTGACCATTCCGGGTTTCATCACCCTCTTCATCACTGGATGAAGCACTACTCATCTCAGGCATATAATCATCTCTCCAAACCTCATCTTCCCTATCACTATCTTTGCTATCATCATTTATACTCTCCCTAGATGCAATGTTACCAAAGTTACAAGACAATACCCGACATGCATTCTCTTTAACTGGAACCAGTTCTTCGAAGGAATCACGATACTCTTCACCTCCATCGCAGTCATCCTCTGCTTCTTCTTCCTCCTCGATTTTGTCTTCATGCGACTCTTTTTCCTTATCTACCGCTTCACTCGAATTCATCTTCCGCAGATCTTTATGAGCCCCACTCGAACTCTCGCTTAAATTCATACTTTTGCTCAATTTCTTATACATATTACTATAGCTAATGGGACATCGCATCGCATCTTTCTTCATTTTCATCGTTGATTTGCGGAGGAAAAAGAGATTCGGGAAAGAGAGAACGAAAGGGGATTCAAGAGATTTTGATTTCCAATTTTAATTTTGGAGCACATACACAGAAGGGAGTTCAAGAATCGATTTAGGGATTTAGGGGTTTCAATTTCGATTAATGCTAAAACGCAGTGTTTTATTAAGCCAAAACGCTGTGTTTCATTAACACAAAACGGTCCGTTTACACTAACGACGTTTAACGTCGGCTAATTTTGACTAACAATGATACTAATTAGGTTTGGTCAACGCAAAATTTGGCATTTTCCAGGAGAGAAGTAATTTGAGTTTAAAACGGTAAAAACACGTAAGATTGATATTAAGTTGACCATTTTCTCGTAAATTAATACTCTATGGAGTTATATTTTGATACATTGGTATACAATCTATATTTAATTGTATTTAAATGTCACGTGTAATGTGATAAGCGAAATTCAAACTCAAATAGTATACTATAGTTGTTTTAAGTTTTTTTGTTCTACCACTTAACCAATGAGTAAATCTTTTAAATGTCACGCGTAATATGATAAGTTGGGTTTTGAACTCAAATAGTGTACTATATTGTTGTCTTTCTTTTCATTTGCAAATGGCTCTTAGCTTAGTGACATGCGGTAAGTTCACTTAAGACAGTTTATTTGCATAACCAGAGATTGAGTTCTCCGCCTACATTATGTAGAAATTTGGTTATTGAGTCAGCCAGTTATAGTCCTGTATAATCTGCCGTCGGATAAAAAAAAATCTTTTCATTATAGTGGTCAACTACAATTATGTTGACATCAGTTAATAATTAGGCATTAGGTTTTACTGGAATAAGTACAAGACAAACGCAAAAGAACGGAGACGATTAGGGTATAATAGAAAAGAAAAATGATGCGAACCTAATGAACAACATGTGAAAATGTTGATTACATGTTGGGTATTTGTTTTTGGTTACCCTCATTATACGTAATTAATAAAGAGAGTAGAGAGTCTAAATCTATTAAAGAAAACAACAAAGGCACATGGGTAGGACAGGCTTGATGCTGTATTTTACACACAACTAATTACATTCTTATATTATCTGTATAATTATATACATACATATTTTTATTTATAATTTTCTATATATGTCTGTTAAAATGATTCTTCTTCATTACAGTTGATTATAAAAAATATTAGGTTATGAATAGGTTTTATCAAACCAAATATTAAAAAAAATATCTATGTATATTATGAAAATATATAAATGATTGCACGTTGAGGCAGCTGTGTAAGACACAAAGAGGTGAAAGCAAGTTGGCAATCAGAGTGGTACTTACTCTTTCTTACCTGTACCCATTTTCTCCATTATTACTCTCTCTATCAAAAAGATACAGAATCTTTTCTTTTTCTTCTTTATTTTTATCTCTCTTTTTTTGGTGTGATCATGCTGTCTCAATCCATGTTTCTATATTCTCTCAAAAATAATACCACCTTTTATTTATTTATTTTGGTAATTTAGATGCAGTAATAAATCAATATTTCTGAATTTATTTGTTTGATGTTATTAATAAAGAAAAGTAAACTAGAATCAGAAGATGAACAATGAGTTTACATGAGAGTGGCACGAGTCTTGTCGTTGTAAGTACAAAAGCTGCACATGCTTTTGATTGTAAGCCAAATAAAATTAAAATAAAGAAGAAAGTTGAAACAAAAGAACAAAACTTTGAGCGACCTTGTTTAATTGATTGTGACACCAAAATGAATAATGGCTTATCGGATTGTTTTTGTGGGCGCCGCAAAAAGGATAAAACATAAGCACAGAGAGATTCTTTCTTCTCTTTTCTTCTCTAACACTATGCCTTTGATCGTTTCAGTCAAAATAAACCAATAAAGCAAATTGATTTTTGTATTGTTGAGTAATGGAATAAGCTCAAATCTTTTTCAAATAGTTATAAATGTTTATCTTTGTCTGTATAAACTGTTGGATTCTTCGGAAGAAGTAAAAAAAGACTCTTTATTCCCCAATTAACCAATCAACAAATGTTTTTAAGAAGAAAAAAAAAAGTAAAGTGTGTGACTTGCTGATGAATTACAACTCCAAGTAATCTAAAAAAAAGAGTTTTGTTCATATGGGTGTGTAGGAGGTGTAAGATGAACAATGGTGTCTGAAGAAGAAAACAATGAACAGAAACAAACAAGAGACCAAAGAAAGGAACAAAAGGGAAAGAATGTGAAAGAAAAAAATTGTATTCACTGAAAAATCAAAATCTATGAGACTTTGATTTTTAGTTTTGTGGTGTCAGGTGTGTGTGTTTTTGTGTTTTTGAGTTTTTGGGTGTTTGTTTAGAAAACTATGCACACATAAGTACATTTTCTTAAAACAATGATTCTGATTTTTACTGAACCATTGTCAAGAAAGGTGGCTCACTGTGGCCATTGCCTCCTCTGTTTGCAGGGCTCTGAAATGCAATCTCAAATGCTGCTGATTTCTCTTCATCGTCTAGTTCTTCTTCATCAATCTCCTCTTCTTCTCCCACCATGTTGTTATAATTTTGTGACTCTTCAATCTTTTCATATTCACCTATCATTGATTCTTGTTCTTGTTGCATCAGCTCTCTCATCACAAGGTCTTCTGGCTTCAATTCCAACAAATCATATTTCAGTTACTAAGGAAAAACAAACTTTTCACATTTTGAAAACGAAAAGCAAAGTTTATACCTTTTCTGTTCCTTGTGGATTTTCCTCTATATGTTCTTCTTCACTTGAAGCTGATCCATGAGGTTGTTGAACGTTAATAAGTCCTTGTGGCGGTTTGATCGCAGAGACTGGACTCTGCTTTTGGTCCTGAGGTAAACCAGAAGTGCTTGAACCACCACTA